>JAVCKT010020776.1:17245-33022 GCA_032273925.1 Rhynchotus rufescens | reverse complement strand
TTCGCTTATAGTAGGCCACTGCCATTCAAGTTAACAGCTCCCCACAGTAATAGTAGGTTGACTTTCCTATATAAGCCAGCACCTAGAGTGTATTAATGAACAGCAGAACTGCTTCGTTTTGTTTGTTCACCCTTCACTATGGTACTTTGTTATCTCTTTTGTTAAAGACCCCATCCAGGCTCCCAGGAAGGAAATCCAGCTCTTCCCTCCCACCCCATCCTTTCTGCTGCTGCTCTTTGGTTAGCCTGGAAGCTCTGCAGGGAAGGAAATTGCTCCCATCTAGGGTGGGAAGGTGCACCATTGCTCTGGAGATGCTTCCTGCTTCTGGAGAACAGGATGGGCTGGGCTGGAGTAGGGAACAAGCAGCAGGGACCTCAAAAGAGGAGGCTGCCAGAGCAGCACAAGTTGCCTGCACAGAAGCAGAGTCGCTGTTGGGTCTGGGTGGTGGCCCAGAGAACAGGTAGCTCCAGAAACCAAGGGACTGGGAGCAGGTTTTTAATCCCAGAAGCCACTGGAAGTTTCTGGGGTGGAAAAGACTGAAAGAAGGTATTAACCTCAAGAAAGCACCATGGACCAAGGTTTATTTGTTTTGGTATCTTCCATGCAACCTATTTCCAATAGGAAAGAGTGTGACTGGCAATGGTCTTATTCCAAGAGAGAAGGTGAGAAACACACTAAACTGCTGCCATGGCATACCCCTATGAAAGAGGTAATAAATTCCTACCAGGGTTTCCAGCCTGGCTGAAATCCTTTGCTGTGCTTCAACCTGAATGCTATTTGGACTTTGCTAGAGCAGGGAAATCAGGACAGGTCCCAGAAGCCCTATAGGACCTGCAGTACACAGTGCTGCTGTACCGCTAGCTACAACCCCACTGCATAGTTATTCTCATCGAGCATCACATGGCTAGGTCAGACCAGCTCCCAGGTCTTACTGCAGATGCCTTTTTACTTCTACAGCATTAGTTTCAGGGAGTTCATGGCTGCACAGGTGCTAAACCCAATGCAGGAGCCATGGCACAAACATGCCATCAAAGGCAGAGGAAAGCGTGAACATTGGAATACTGACTCCAAAACACTGCTCTGAGGCACAGGGCTTGCACAAACTACCCCTTGCCCCTGCTCAGGGATTTGGTCTGCAAAAGAACTGACTCTCCAAGGGCTCTCCCCATTCCCATGACTGCCCACATCTCCCCCTGTTCCTGCAAGGCAGAGAAGGTACCGGGGTCCCATCCAGAGTCCCTTCCATGATCCCTCCACCTCCTGGCCCGAGGGACACATCATCCCACTTAGCTTTGACTCCCTGCCCTTCCCTGCTGGCTGGGAGCTTGGGAAGCAATGCACAGAAATGTCCTGCTCCTCTCAAGCGGGCTGAGGGCTGCTCACAAGCCAAGCCTGATGCTAGGAATAGGGTCAGCTAGAGAGCTATAGGTCCTCTGTCCTTTCCCATGGCTCTGCTGATCCCAAGGCACAGCAGTACCCACCCAGCTGGGAAAGCAGACTCACGCAGAGGGGCTATTTTATATATTTAAAACACTGTCTTCTAAGCCCGCACTATAATCCTGTGTGCAATATTAATCATCTAGCAAACGCTGTTGCCATGACACTCCTTAAAGCTATCAAAGCCAATGCAAGCACATCAGACCTGCAGCCCACCCATCCTACTCGTTTCGTCAGGGTCCAGGAGCACCAGTGCCAAGTGCTCATGGCACAGGATGGACAGGAACCAACTGTCTCAGGGGCTGCCCCACTAGCTGGGAACAAGAAAAGTCCACATTTGGATTTTGGGAAGTTGTGCCTAATTCTGAAACCACATTCCAAGAACAGACCAAAGCCAAACATGCCCATTTTTAGGTCAAGCTGCAAAATTATTTTTTCCTTATCACAACATTGTCCTATCTTTAGAAGCTAAAAGGAATGATTAGTGTTATAATAGGAAAGAAGGAAAGAAATGGGGGAGGGGGGCACATAAACAAATGCAGAGCCTTAAAAAGACACAAATGAGATCAAAAGAGGATGAGCTAAATGCTGAATAACCTAATATGTGCAGCATTTACATTCTTGAGCAGCTGACACTTAAGAAGCCCCACAAGCAGGTACAGAACAGATCTGGGTCCTCCCCACTCCCCCCCACTGGACAGCCCAGATGCTAAAAGCAACTGTCTTACACCTCTGAAAATGGGAGGAGGTCAATCATGTTTAACCCCGAGTAGGGGCAGATACTGAAGAAATGATTTCTAGTTAAGGATTAGCACTGAAGAAAGTGTTTCCACCAGGATCATCTACTCTCCCTGGGAAAGTCTTAGTGAGCAGCCAGCTCATCCTATACCTGCAGCACAGGGCCTGTGGTCAGCACAGATGTAACCTCACACGTCCACACCTTGATCAAGTGCTCACCAGCATCTGCTTGAGTTGCCAATGCAGCACAGGAACTTCTCTGAAGTTGACTCTGGAAGGGGCTTTTGAGTCAAGAAGCAACAAGAGTAGGGCTGCTCCTAAGCAAGGGCAAAACAGAAGTAGCACCAACAGAGTCAACATCCCCAGGACAGCCACAGTCCTACAAGAACAGGACAGGCCAACAAGGACAATCCAAACTCAACCAGAAAAAACAACTCACCCTCCCAGAACAGCAGAGGTGAGAACAGAAATACTTACAAGAGAGCCAAGGCCAGGAGCAGGAGTCCACACCTGAGGTTAATGGAGCTGCTGGGCCCAGGGTGTATAAGTGAGACTTCCAGATGAGGCCAATCAGGGAAATTACAACCCATTAGTGCCCTCAAGTTCTGATGCTCTGACCACATCAGCTGTGGAAACGGTGTTCTCTCTGTGGCACTGTGCACAGCATGTGTATCTGTTGGCCAGGAGATCTGCCAGCAAGTACCCTGCAGCTGGGCAGCACTATGTGCCTGAGCATCCCTGCCCAGCACCGAGTCTTTGGGGAGGCACTGGCCCTGTGCCTGCTGTGTGTGTTGGCCTTCATGGGGCACCTGGACAGGCTGGAAGAGTGGACACCAGTGTACACTGTAATGTCCTGCTGCAGCATGATGCGGTCAGTGCCAGGGCACCACTGCTGATGTGGCTGACACAAGAGTGCTGTGGGTGCATGAAGCTGCAGTGCTGATATCTCCAGTATGAGACCAGTCTGTACAGTGAGACCAGGTGGAGGTACAGACAGGCACCTGCTGTCTAAAGTAAGGCTGATGTTAGATGTGCTCATCATAAGCATCCACTTCTTCCCTCATGCAGATCTCTACCTATCCCTTGGATAAGGGAGATAGCACAGTTGCGAGAGAAGTAATGCCATAATTAAGCCCAATCTTGTTCCCAAGTTGTTCCCCTGACTTAGTCCCCACTACCTTGCATACTTGATTGCTGTAGTGGAACATCTTAGCCCACTACAATGTAATAGTGGGCCAACGCAAAAGCCAAAGGTTTTTCTCTGAGGAAAACCTGGGAGATCTTGTCCCTTATGAGAATATCTTTCCCTTATTGCCTTCAAATTTTGCTTTAACTCCTCTGCCTGCATCCAAGTATGCACACATTGCTAGAGAAGGGAAGCAAGGAGCTGCAAAGCAAGAAGCTGCTTCATTTCCTATAGGAGATACGAGTGAATCTTTCACTTGTGCTTATGAAATTCCATTTATGACAATATTCACACCTACAAGCAGCTGGCGCCCTTCTGCATATGCCAGCGGCTTTACTGGTGATGAGTTTCTGGCTAGAAGCATTACCGCTCACAACTGATATGTTAATGCAATTAGAGACGGTGCCAAGTGCAAAGCAGTATTTGTCCTGCTATTATTGGTGATAAAAGAGCCTCCTGTGTGAGAACCAAGTCCATTTCCAATCTATCTGTATCTATATCTAAAAAAGCTTTCATTTTCCTGAGCGCTGCAGCAGGTTCTCGTGATAAATGGCTGCCATATCTTAGCTCCCAACTACATTACATCCTATTCAAATCCCCTTCATTATAACAAGAAGCGGTGTGACACCAAAAGCTTGTCTCCAGGATTTATGACACAGTGGAGACTCTTAGATCCGCTAAACCCCATTAAAACCATCTCCCTTATAAAACATACACCTTATTATGTACTTCGGCGGCGGGCAGCGGGTTGCCTTCTGCCAGGGCCCTTATTACCTGTGCAAGGGAGGCGCAAGGAGTTCGGACAATCGGGTCCCTGCTGTAAGCGCAGGGCTGGTGCCGCGTCTGCACCTCCTGCCTGGCGCATGTCAGGCGCTTCACTTGTGGGAAAGCCTTTGTGGAGGGATTTTTTTTTTTCTTTCTTTTTTTTTTTTTTACTTCGCTTAGTAAACCGAGACAATACAAAATGCACTCTATTGGCTAAAGCCAGTTCTTTCTTTTCTTTTTTTTTTTTTTTTCAGGTCTTTTTCTGACACAAAGCCTTGGAAAATGGATTTTGGGTCAAATGCAATGTTACATTAAATCCAGAATGAAACATTGCATTTTGTTGTGTTTTAAGCCATTTAATTAGAATACATTTACTCTCAAAAATCTCGTTAAAAAATGTAACCTGGCATTTCCACAATGGAGTAACAATGCATGCTGACTTTCAGATCCCTTCTTCTTTTGATCAAGACTGCTTACCAAGCATGGGATAAAAGCACGCATTGTTTCAGTATTAGTTCCAGCTCTTTCCTCAGAGAGGAAATTTTGTTCCCAACATTTTACGTGGACGTGTATGTGGCACCTTCTCAAGCCGGGAAGATGTGAGAAGAGGGAAGAGCTGTGACAGTGGTGACTAGACACAGCCCAGGAGATATCACTAGGACAGATGACTCTGTCGGGGAGAAGTAACAGGGCAGATGTGGCATCTCTCACACCTGAGAAACTGATCTTGCTTTTCTTCCAAGTCATGTTGATTCTCTTCTCCCACTTTTCCTGTCTCATGTTTCATAGCAAGTGCTGGGCTATGACCTTCAGGAGTCCAGGCAGTAGCTCGTGTTGGACTGGAGTGCAACTCATTAGACTAGGTAAATATGTTTATGTTTTCCTCTTTTTACCCCTCATTTAGTCCCATCCCACCGTGTTGTTTATTCTATTGGATTATGCAAATCTAAATGCAACCAAAATTAAATATGAAAAGGTAAAGCAAAGTCTGAATCCTCTCTTTTTGACCATGCCAAGGACAGGGACTTTGACCCCCAGTGTGTCAGAGCTTGTGTCATCCCTTTGCTGAGCCTGATGCTGTTTTGGAATTGTCCCACTCCTGTCTTGGGACTGGTCCAGCCTCCTCCCAGGCTGGCAGCACCAACACTGTCTCTACCGAGTAAGTTGAAAAGTGCTCGGAATAGAGATGAATTAGGAAAGTTGCCACTCACAAGGCTAAGTCTCCCTGCAGAATGGGTATCTGCTCAGGAATCAGATTAAGTCTTCCTTGAGATGGGTGTTTTTGTGCCAAAAGTACCTGGGAGGTGAGTAGGAAGGTGAAAATCCCAGTGAGAAAATGTACAGTGAGAAGCAAGAGATCTGTTCGGATCACACAGACATTCACAGATTTGAAGAAGAATTTGATGCAGAGGTATTGCATGCACTGGAGTAATCTGTAAATAACTCAAGGTAACTCAGGTGCAAATAGACATGCTCGTGTGGCCTTTAAAGTCATGTAGATCAAGATGAGCAAATGTCTCCATGACAGGATGTTGTGGATTATTGATACTAAGGCCAAAAAGGCTACTCTGTCCTCCTTCATCACCAAGGCCAGATAGTTTTGCCAAGTGATTTCTGTGTCAAGTCCATAATTTCTGGCTAAGCCAATGCAGCTCTTCTAGAGAGACATCCAATTTCAAGCTAAAATTACAAGTGATGAAGAATCAACTATCTCCTCCATTCATTGTTTAATGGCTAATTCCCTTCCCTGTTGGAATGTGTCTTCCTTTCAGGCTGAATTTGTCTGATTTCAGCTTCCAGCCTCTAGATCTTGTTACACCTTTGATTGCCAGATTAAAGAGCTCTCTAGTCTCAAATATCTTCTCTTCTGCTGGGGACTTCTAGCCTTATATGAAGTCACTATTTAAAGTCCTTTTCATTAAACCTCTCGTTATAAAACATTTTTTTTTCCTGAGTTTAGCTAACTTTGATATCTCTTTCTTGAAACCTCTCTGCATTTTCAGTAGTGTTTTGATGTTTGACCCTGGAACTGGACATTGAGCACACTGGTAGTCTTACTAAAGCCATGTGTAGTAGTAATGCACAGTCCCATATGAATGTGAAGACAGTGTGCATTGCTCTTTGTCGTTCTCATCTGTAGGGAGTTCAAGTTCAGATGCCTTCCATCTGATCCCCCTATGCTTTTTTTTAATCCATTCTCTGTAGAGTCCCAATCTGTATGTGTGTCTTTGTTCCTAGATGCATGGATCTGCTTTTCATTGTACCAAAATTCAGGCTGTTGGAATGGCTTCAGCCTTCCAAGTGATTCATATTGCCTTGGTGACATTTATCATCCTGCTGGGTTTTAGATCCTCTTTAATTGTTATCTCTAAAAATTGTACATTCTCTTCCAGAGTGCTGAAAAATATTGGGCTGTCTGCTCCTGTCAGCAAGACCTATCACTATTCTGATGCTATGCCCCAAAACCCACAGGAGTTGTCTCCGTGGTTCCCTTGTGATGGTACATCCTGTACCTTGGGACTTATGGTCCACCCCTCATCAATACTAGTACTGCCAGAAGATGACACAGTTCATTTATTGGACAAGGGCTTGGATTGATGGGCTGATTGACTGGAAACCAATTTGTGGACAGAAGGGGATGGATATTTGTGTACAAATGCGGTATGCCATGGACTTGGGAGATGCTTTCAGGGTCTGTAGGACAGATGTAGGCTTTTAATTACAATGCAGGCAAGCAAAAGGTAGAGGCTCTAAAAGGGGATGAAGGAGGCATACAAATAAGGAGCTCTGACAAGTTTGTCTGGAAGAGAAACAGCTCAATCTGAATTAGCTGTTCTTAAGTTAAATATAAATGCAAAGCTGAGGAAGGTGGCTGAGTGTGAAGTGCATGTACGTGTTGTAGTGACGGGAGGACGGGGACCGAAAGGACTGCCAGCCTCACACAGGTTTAGGCATCTTTCTTGGCTGGCGTATCTCCAAGGGCTCCATCTGCAGCCAGCGGAGAGGCATGTTCCCCCAGAGGCTGATTCAGAGGTGAAGATGTGGTGGGAAAACTGAGCAGTGGAGAATTAACCCCAGAGAGTCAATCTCTCTCCATTAACTGGAGAGGAAGGCTGAAAACCTAGGTGGTTTCTGGATGGGGCAATCTTCCTGTTCATTAAGAGTTACACCTTGGTATTCCTCCAGTTGAATAAAGGATTACAGAATAAGATTTATCTGGAAAGTTTCTCTTGAATTACTTCTGTTATTCCAGAGCATAGCAACCCCAGCAGAGCTTGCTGCAACTTAGGAGGTGATAGCAGAACAGGATGCCCCAGTGAAACCTTGTGGTGGATGAAAGAAAAGATGGAGCCAGACCAGGCTCAGAGGTGCACAGCCAAATTACATCAGGAAAACCCAGAAATTACAGAGGAAATCCCAGCTGATCAAGTCATGCACTAGACCAAGGCCCCAGAGAGGCAGCGGGATCTGTATCCTTGCAGATTTTCAAAATGCAACAGAACAAGGCTATGAGCAACCTGATCTGGCTTTGAAGTTGGCCCTGCTTTAAGTAGAAGATTGTACTAGAAACTTCCTGGGATCTCTGTTAAACTAAATAATTTTGTGGTTCCTTAAGTTTCAGAAGCATTTTCCCAGAAGTCTTTATAACCATGGTACGATACAGGCCAGTAGTGTTTTGAAGTGCAGACTGGATTACTCATGCAGTTCCTTAGGAATAATTAAGATCCTGTTCATCATAGAAACAGATCCAATGTTTGACTCCAGAGCACTCTGGCACCACTTGATTCCCAACCCTGCAGCTGTTACTTTAACTCAGAAATTCTGCAGTACAGTCAGCTTGTACAATGAGGAATTAGTTGCATTAAAAACTACAGCCTCCACTGAATTTGATGCAGGAACTCTTTTGATATTAAATCAATGCTGTTGCCACTTCAAAACTCTTTGCTAAAGATTGCTGGATCACTACAGCATTGTCCGAAGTGGCTGGAGCAGCTCAGGTCCCCTGAGGAAGTGCAGGAAGCAGTTTGCAACAGGAGAATAATAAAAACAGAAGCTGATGCTTTTCCTGGAATGGCTGCTAGCGGTGAAAGTTAATCTGTCATTGTTACACTTCGGAGTCTACATCAGTTTAGATGAATAAGAGCGTTTTCAAGGCAACCCCCTAGACAAGAATAGTTCCCGATTCTAAAACGTTCTTCCTATGTAAAGATTAAAACAATAACGTTTTAAGCCTGCAAGCTTAAATTCTGAAGCAGTTGTGGGGGAAGACGCTGTAGCGGTGCAGGAAGTCCTGCTAATGATGTCAGTAAATTGTTTCAGAAGGATTCTCTCATTTTGCGAAGAGAGATGTAATAGCGTGGACTATTCTCACTGGCACTAAACTCATTAGTTTGTTTACAGTGTGCCTTCCCGCACCATTCTCGGGTACAGAGACAATCTTATTTTGTCTTTGATATTTAGAAGCAGAAAGAGCAGGGAGAAATCAAAGATTCTTTGTAGCATTTGATCCATCCCATGTTTTTATTGCAGGGTGCTGCTGAGCCTTGATTCCCAGTAACTCCTCATTTTGGAGATAGGTGTGTGTGGTGACTGAGGACACCACTGGCATGGTGGAAGGCTGAGGGAAAGGCATGGATGGAAGGAAGAGGGGAAGGGCACATTGTGACTGACCCATGGTCACACCCAGGTGCCAAGGACTGGCTGAAGGTGCCTGGAGGAGGCAGCACCTGCAGAGCCTATGTGGGAGCTCCCAGGGGAGCACATCCAACCGAGAGCACCCAATGGCTTTGGATGTCCGCAGCCTGAGCGTCCCAGCACTGGGGAGAGGTGGGAGGGAGAGTTTTGTGTCTGCTGGAGACAAGTCCCTGGCCCGGAGCGGGAGCGGGCAGTGTGTGTTGTGCCAGCTGTGACACTCGCAGCGACGCATCCGTGGCACGGCGGGAGCTCAGCCGGCTCGTTACTGCGTTCCGCCTGTCACAGGGAAGCCTTATCTGCCTCTCCCAGTCCCTGGCTTGGTGCCCTCCCCTGCACATCGCTGCCTCCCTCCATCTAATTCTGCACTGAATCATGAGGCTGGAGATGCCTGCCTCGGCTCATCCCGGCTGTCACCACTGCAGCAGAGAACGGGCAGCTTGTCTCCAGCTGCGGGGGCAATGAGACACAACATCCCAGGACCTGGCTCTAAAACACATTTTTCCTACCCTTTTTTCAAGCTTCTACACCTGGGCAAGTGCTTGATGATTTCTCAGCACTCAGAAACAGTCTTTTCAACCCCTGCAGCCCCTTAAAACCAAGGGGAGCTCAGACCTAAGGGAATCACAGTGAGTGAACATCACCCAAAGACAGTTGCTCATCCTTGAAGAGGCTCTGGCTAGGCTGTGGCCCACACGACCTGCATGAGAGATAGTCCATTCTTCATCACGGACCCCTAGGGCCACCTCTAGTCCTGGGACACTGAGCCATTCTCATTGGAGACAAGAACGAAGCAAGGAGATGAAGGAGAACGGAGCAACTGCAGTGAGTGAGGAACCTATCAGCAGAAATCCTTTCTGCCTCTCCCCAGAAGTCCCGGTACCTCTCTACACTTCTCTATACCAGACAGTGACTTGCTTAATATAAGAGACAAGCAAATCCTTGTGCTCTGGTGGGCCTGACCCCTGGTTTGGGGCACGTGGGGCTGCCTAGGAGGTGCAGATTGCAAGGTTATTGTGGTTGCTGCGCTGTAGCTCTGCAGGGCTCTCCTAGCAGGATCCCTCATAATAGGATCCCACTGACTCTTCTGTGGTTCCTTGGGTTATGAAGAGTCTTTCTATATCAGTCCAGGGGGTGCTGAGCTGCTACCAGGGGAAACAAGGGGAGTTTATTGGAGTCTGAGGCACCAGTAAGAGACGACACTCTTATCTCTTCTTCCTTTAATAAAATACTGCTCTGTCAGAGCAGAGATTTTTCTGCATTTATCTCAAGAAGAATGTGAGATTAAGCAGCACTGAAGGAAGAGCATTGCAATATAGTGAGTGACCTGGGCAAGCTGGAGGGGAAAGGCTCCATCTGCACGAGCTGACCACCAGCAGAGGTGCCCAGGAGGAGGGAGATGCTAGGGGCAGGCAAGATTGTGCCAAACACCGAGCTGTAGCCGGGTCTGATCCTGCACTGAGAGGGCCTTGGGGGAAGGAGGGGAGTCTCCCAAGCATCTCCTTGGGGAAGCTGCACAAACAGAGGTACTTGTATCTGTTTGTCCATCCTTCCATCCTTCCTGACAGACTTCCCACAAGGTTGTGCTCAGGCGGCGAGACTTGGACCTGGCCTCTGCCATGGCTCTATCTGGCCGTATAACACAATCAGCTTGCCAGGTTACTTACTCATCTCATTACACAAGCATAAATGCTAGGCAGACAAATATAAAGCAAAACAAGGTTTATGCCTTATGGCGAAAGCTTATTGCACCTCCTAAATTGGAATAAAATATGTACAGGTGAAGTGCTTGCTGCTAGTATAGCATGGCTCGCAGCTGCATGGGAAGGGCTCCCGCTGCAAGGACAGCAGGAGGGACAAGGACCAGGTGAGTGCTGAGACCCGAAGGGCCAGCAGCCCTATCCCTGCAGCTGGGAGCAGTGTGAAGGATGCTGACGGTGGGATGTGCTCACGGCAGCTGCGGGGAATGTGCACTCATTGCTCAGCTGCGTGTTCATGTGCCTGCCTCAGTTTCCTCACAGTTGGCTTGGGACGGCAGCGCTCGTTCCCATGCCAGCAGTTAATGAGATCGTGTTTGTACATGGCTCTGAACACAAATGTCTCTGCAATGTGTGAGCGCTAAGTGCTATTAACAAGTAACAGCCGCTCTCCTTCGGAACAGGGCTCTGCTGACTTTGCCTGAGGCCATTCGAGCCCAGTGAAGCATCACCCTCAGCAGTGCTACCTGCGCTGCCGCAGACCTCCGTATCAGCCAGCACACACTGTGGTGCCCTGAAAGGCAGCTGAAGGAGCCGGAGGTGGAGCTGTGAGTCCCAGAACGAAGCATCTGGATTTGTCTGCACCTGAGGATGTCTGTGTAGGAGACCGGGATGATACAGTGGGTGGTAGAAGGAGGTCCCCTGATGAAGTAGGGTGGCTGGTTCCAGAGATGTGGGACCAACGCTGAGCTGGCATACATGGTTGCTTGCTGCTCTACTGCTTGGGGACGAAGAGGTCCATGTACTCTGCTCTGCTATTTCTAGGCTGGGCTGTGTCAGAGGGTGAGAATGTCCTTAAAGCAATGCCAAATCCATGCCATTGAGCTGCCCTCGGCCTCCCCAGCTGGGCTGGACTTTCCCTGCAGTGACTTAACACTCGTCACCATTCCAGCCTCCTCGGTACTCACTCTTATTATCATGCCCCTCCTCATCCTTCCTCTTGCTATGCGATCATCTCTGTGCTGGATCCTGCCTGCAGACAGATGATGTGCCGGGCAGGAAGCTAGGATCTGAATGGCAAAGTTTATTAAGTTGGGGTAGGAAGCTCTGGGAGGCTGGGTTCACAATTAGGCTCCCAAAGGCAAGAACATAAAGCATTCAGACACTTGGGATACAGGGCTGATTACCAGCATCTTTCATCATTAAATATTAACACCAAGGCTGCTTAAAGGCCAGTGAAAGAATTATAGAATTTAATACCTATCACACTCTATCAATAGGCTGGGAGAAATATAGTCCTTTCTTCTATGTTTTTTTTTTAATGCTTCAATGTAAACTGGAAGAGTAGCAAAATTAAACAGCACAATTCTTGGGTAGAAGCCACTGGGAATTGCGAACAGGGAGCACCAGGGTTCAGACTTGTTTGATATGCTAGGGGAGAGAGCTCATTAAAACATAGGCATTGGTACCAGAAGGAGAGGAAATTAAAGTATAATTTAAGAAAAGAAATCCTACCATGACAGGTGGCTGCAGGCCCCTGCACTCCCCATCGTATCTGTCCACTCCTTGGGACTTCAGCCAGCTCTGGCCTGATGGCCAGTAGCTTCTTGGTGTGATCACACAAGGGAGAAGAAAAGGTGCATTCATGCCCACCTGATAGTGCAGGATAACAGGGCACAGCATAAGGTCCTTTGTCCCTCTGCCTTTGCACATAAGGAGTGTCATAGCAGGGACGTGTGGCTGTGGCTTCCCAGCACTGCCCTCAGCTCTGCTACTCAGAGAAGAAAGTTGGAGAAAATCCTGTCAGTCTGGAAAAAGATTATAGCCTGGTGGTGAAAGATGCTACTCATTTTACTTGTTTTCTGTTGTTATGCCATGTTGCATCAGGAAAAGGATGCCTGGGTCGTGCAGCCCCTTTGAAGAAGCTGGAGAGAGAAGCTTTCCTAGAAACAGCATGAACAAGACTTGCCCACCCCTCCTTCAGCTCTGCTGTGCGAGTGCCTTCACCCTCTATCCTTCCTGCTTTTCTCCTGAAATTCTCCTTTCTGCTGTATATACTAACGAATTGTCTCCACTCTCCCCCTCTCCTGTCGCGCACACCGCGGCAGAGCCGATCAATACTGTAATCAAACGGCCTGAGCAAAGCGAGCCCAGTGCCTTCCTACTTCTCCATCAGCAAAGACGGGGCCCATAAGACCTGCCTTGCCTCAGGCGCACGTAAACCATGTCTCCAGCTATGCTAAGATCTTCCTGGGCTGTTTTGTCCCTCTGCTTCTCCTTCACCGTCCCTGCTGATGACTGCAGAAACAAAATTTCACATAACCAAGTGTTGCAGGCACAGTTAATAGGCCAGGCTACAGCTAAAATTGGAGCTGGATCCCTTAGATCTGTGAGCCAGTTCTTCCCTCAGGCAGCCTTGTTATCCGAGTCTGCCTTTTCCCCATGGAAAGCCAACCTCGGCTCCAGACTCTCGTGGCTCTGAGGACACAGCAAGGATGGGGACATGCACGTGACTGAGATGGTGCCACGTCGGGAGCACTGTGCCTCCAGCCCAGAGATGGGACACTATACCACTACTAAAAGATGCTTTTTGTGCACCTTTCTTCATGTATGTTTTTTTTTCAGGAACATCAGGACTGGTTTGAGTAGAGTCACAGTCAACACCTGGCAGGGAGCTGCCCAGTCTGAAGCTGGAGTCCTAAAACCATTAGCAGAAATGTTATCTGGCCCTAACAAGTATTTTCCAGGCTTTCGTTCCTTATGGTCACATAAGGAACCTTATTGGTTCCTTATGGTTCCTTATTGGTAGAATAACTCAGGTGTTGTGAGGCCTTGTATGGGATAAAAATCATCACACTCATGTGATGGGGAGCATCATGTCAGTGTAAACTCAAATTCCTGGTCCCTATCTGCTAAAAGGCATGATTTGCTAACTTTGCACCATCAGTCCTTATGCCATGTCTCATATCATCTGTTCTCTCACAGTCAGCATAAACCTGGCATAAAAACCTATCTGTGTCTAATGCTCCCCTTATGCACAGAAGAAACAAGATCACGCATATGCGTGTCCTTTGTGTAATGCACAGACACAGGTCCTTGGCAAATAGGGTCTGCACAAATGCACAACTGTTACAGTATAGGATGTAAAATCATCAGAGTTGGTGAGATTTCTGCAGTTTCAAGCTCAGCACCTTGTGTGATGAGGATCTGACCACCCCAGGTTGTGTTCCCTGCAGAAACTGTGGAGAAAGACCTGATTTGATCTATGGATGCTGGACCTATAAAAGGCAAGCAAGACCTCTGACATAAATTAAAGCACTTTAGGGGCTTGTGTAGCTCATGGCAACCAGCTTAGTCTGTATATGAGAAAAATAAGATTGCTATTTGTCAGCCCATCTCCATTTTCACTTGCCACCCTTCCACATGTGTCTGCACATCTGGCAAATTTGGATTTCCAGCATTCCTTAAATACATTGTTGATTAGGGAAAGGAAGCGACTTCTCCAAGACTCTTGCAAGCCCTGAAGCAGAGACGTCAACCCAAGAATGCTAGGTTCAGGGCCGCCCTCCTCATCACCAAGCAGAATTTCTGGCCCAAGGCCACATCAAGCTGATGGGAAGCAGCCAAACGCCCAGACTTGGTGATGGGCTGCACAGCCCCAGGCAAGGTGCATAACCCTGTGCACCCCTAGACCCCCAAGGACCCCAGCCCCATGGAGAAGGGCCCTGCACCTCCCTCAAACCCCATCTCCTCTTGCTGCTATTCCAAATCTCTGCATCTCGACTCCTTTTCCTTCAAAAAGTCCCCTTGGCCCTCTTATTTTTGCACTGCTTTTGTCGTTCCCAGTTGTTTCCTTCTACTCATTGCTCTTTCTAGTTAAGTCTTGAGCAACACGGCTGCCCTCACATGCTCCCCTACACTCTGTGTGCGTTAGGTGCTGTAAGAGCTCCCCAGGGCTCCCCGTTAGGCGCTCGATGAGCTCACGTGTCTGACCCCAAGTCGGAGAAGAAACTGGTTGCAGAGCCAGAAAGGCAAATCCAGACACGGCTGGCCCTGGGGAGCCTGATTGAAATAGCTAATTAGGTTCTCACAGCCATTCTCCTTGCCAGAATAAGACCATAACCTATTCTATATTTTCTAATTATTTCTTTAACTCAGTATTCAGTGTCTCCAGACTGAAGTGCTAGCGTGGCCCTCTACGGCTTAGAGAGGGAAAGTTTTAACACCCTCTCAAATAAACCTTTTCCTTTTTATACGATTTTTCCCCCATCATAGTAGTGCAAACTCTACCTCCCAGTACCATACTAAATAATTCCTGCCTTCCCGTGTTTACACCACTCAGACACATACAGATGGTTATCACTCTTTCTTCTCCTTCGAGCATCCCTTAGGTAATCTAAAAAGGTGGATTTTTTTTCCTAATGCCGTGCACTGTCAGTACAAGTGGAAGCCCAGCTCTCACTGCTGCCAACCACATGGCTCCCCAAAACGATGCTGGGGCTCCGGACTCATGTTTTACATCCCAAGAGCTGCATTCCCATTACCCACAAGTACTCCAATCCTGCAAACATTTACAGGTGGAAGCAATTTCCAGCTGCGAAAAGTTATACTAAACTCAGGAGGACTGCTTGCAAATAAAAATTATTCCCGTGTAGAAGAATTAGCCCTATTTCGATCAAATTACCTATTTTAATTGTTATTTTTAAAACCAGCCACTCTGCAGTCATTTTTCTTTTTAAATCATACTTTTGCTGCTTATTGCTCCATTATCTCCTAGCTGTGTGGAAATGTAGAATTTTTCTCGTTTGTGCTGTTATTTTACCAGCGGCTAAGGTCACATTAACTAGTGAAAGTTGCCAAAATCATGTTTCTTTCTCTATGTACACTTTAACACTAACATTTGACTCTTTCCAGTGTCATCGTCTTCTCTGTTACACATATCATTCCCTGGAGAATTGCCAGTGTGCCAACAAATCACTGCAAATTCTCTTTCCTGCTACTCAGACCCCTTCTTTATAAAAACTTAATTTCTCACACATTCATTTATATGCTATTTATCAATTCCACCTTCCCCTGTCACCACAAATTCTTTGCCTTGCCTCGCCTTGCTTTGCCTTGCCTTCCCTTGCTTTTCCCCTTCCCTTGCTTTTTCTTGGAATGAAGCATCCCAATGACTTTGAGCTGACATTGATTTCATTCTCCTCCCTCTTTATTACAAAGGTTTCCTTTTCTCTGAGTTATATTTGCCGAAGGTCCCTTTAT
>JAVCKT010020776.1:4834-17237 GCA_032273925.1 Rhynchotus rufescens | reverse complement strand
TTTATTACAAAGGTTTCCTTTTCTCTGAGTTCTATTTGCCGAAGGTCCCTTTATTGCACCGCATATCCCTAACTTTACCATTAGCTTACACAGCTTCTTTGCCTATTATTTTTCCCCACAAATGTTAAGAAATTCCAGGTTGCCTCCTGCTATTCCTTTTTGAGCAGAAGTTTCATAAGCCGTGGCTCTTTGAGTGCCCATACCGCAGTCACACTGTCTGCGCCTCTTATTCTTGCATCTCTTTTACTCAGCAGGTCTGTAGGCTGTTGTGACTTAATTACCATTCCTTTTAAGATTCCTCTGGAAGCTGTGGCACTAGTTTATTCTAATATCCCACCCATGAAAACACTGCCATTTGTATTATTACTGCTGCTGCCGTGGTTATTATGCTACAGGTAGAACGAGTGACTCCACGCAGGTCGGGCATATCCCTGACTCAAGCAGCTTGATCTAGGACATCAAACAGAGGCAATTACTGAGGACGGAGACACTGTGCATGCACGCTGGAATGGCAAGCGTGTTTGCCATTAACAAATTGCAGCGCCTTTGGAAGCGGGCTCCTGCAGACTCGGATACTGCTGGGGAGGAGCGGATCCAGAGGGGAATGAGGAGCTCAGGGCTGCTGCTGCTGGAGGATGCTCCTGCCGAGCGCTGACGGCAGAGGCTCCATGTGCTGGTGAGCACTGAGAGCACCTGCTCCGGTCTTAATACATATTTTAAGCAGCAGGACTGCCCTAGTGTGACTTTCCCCGTGTTGACCAAGGGCAGCACTTTTCCCTTTCCCTGGGAACATGTTGGCACAAGCACCTCGAAGCAAGGCAAGAGGCAGAAATATTGGTATCTCTGGTCATGAACACTGCATGCAACCCACCTCCTGCTTTTCCTAACTCCACTGAGAGAGAAGAGGTCACCAAATTGTTTCCCAAGAATCAAAATCTTCACATTATGTTGCCAGGACAGCTCCTCTGTCTTGTTTGCACAACAGATGTGCAAGCTCCGAGCTGCTGCTCTGCAGTCCACTGCTATTCACATGGTTCTGAGGGGATGAAAAGCACCAACTCAAAGGGCACATCTTCGGGTTTCCAGCCCCTGCCTTCTCCAAGCTGTGGAACACGCAGGAATACAGGAATATATAGGAATAGGACGGTATTTCTGTCTAAGTGAAAATGTCTAAGGAATTGTGTCCCCGCTTGAGCGAAGGGGTTGGACTAGACCATCTCTAGAGGTCCTTTCCAACCTTAACCACTCTGTGATTCTGTGAAATGCTCCCATGCGATCACCAGGCAGCAGTGAAGCAAGGCAGGCTTGAACCAACCGACGATTTCACCCTATTAAAAGATCACTATGGCAGCAGATCAGCAGTAGAAAGAAGAAAGTGGAGAAATTTCTAGTCTGAACAATACATATGGTACCACCATATCTCCCAGCAACATTCACCAAAAATCAGGGACCAAGGTGAAGAGATGATAAAGAACAAGAAATTCCATAAAGACCCCTTCCCTTTTTACAAGTAAAAAAAATATACGCAGTCAATGATTGAATGCCAGTTTGAAGAGACATTCATATGTACTTCAAGGAACAGCTCCAGTACAGAAAACAAGAAAAGAACATTTCAGAGGACTTCAATAAAGTACAAGGTAACTTGGAACCATTCCCATCCGTTCCTTAAATTTTCCAGACTATCTCTTCTCTTTTATTTTATGTACGGCTCTCAGAAAGACTTTGCTACATCAAAGATACTTTTTGTCTCCTTTGTTCAAATGTATAATTTTGCCTACAAAAATTAGAAATATCATCAACAGTGGAAAATAATTTATTTGTAAAAGGAACTACGTTTGTTTGAACTAGAGCTGGGAATTGAGATAATGTCTATGAATATGTGTAGTGAATAGCTGGAAGTATCTGAATTTATGGAAATATATGAATTCTCCTTTGCTGTTAGAAAATTACAGTTAGGGCCCATTGCAGGCCAAATTAATATTCAACATAATCTTATTCCCACACTGGGAACCAAAGAGACAATTGATCTTATTTCCACTAAAATTAATGAAAAAACTCACCGAGTTGGTCTTTCGACAGAGGAGCACAGTCACGGTCACACCTGTACTAAGGCAGATTCGCACCTTTCCCTTGTATTCAAGAGGCTCTGCTACTACTCTGATTAGGTTTGGATTTATGCTCCAATGCCAGGTCCTTATTTTTCTGTTTTAAGTCACATACATAAAACTCCCTGTGAGCATCAGTAATTACGCTTATCACCCAGAGGTCACCTTTTTAGATATATTTTCTAGATCTTCAATCTCTCTCTAAAGTAAGATGTTTTTCTTAATCAAGGTTGCCATGAGAGGCTCAGCACTTGCAGTCTCGCATGGAAGAATATTAGTACTAGCAGACATTATTTTTTATTTCTCTTTCAAATGCATTGATTTTTTATCTATTTTATTCCAAGAAGGAGCTGTGGCACCTATTTTACATTCAATGTCTACTTCAGGAGTTATAATAACTTGAAGCAATATATACTCAAGGCGCCCAGTAGCTGTAGTAAAGTCAGATTTCTGGTCTATCCTGCCAGCTGTATGTCTTAGATATCTGGTGAGAAAACAGAAAGTGTGACACGCAGTAGCCTCTTGGGACAGCTGGCTGTTTAGGTGCAAAAGCCAGTGTCTCTGGGCACGTATTTGTAATGAGCAGCATCCCTCCACAGCAGGACTGTTGCTGCTGTTTTATTAAATAAAGCATCAGTTAAAATCCAACCAACACCAGAGGCTATCTAAATAAGTCAGCCGAACCCAAGATAGGTATGCTAAAGACGTAATAGCAAATGGCAGCATTCGCCATTGATACATGAGCAATCTTGGCTTCTCAAAGCAGACCCCAGACTGTGTGATCCGAAGGAGAAAGAAGCTTGACAAAGATGATGCAGTTTGACTTTTATGTTGCAGAGAGCTACGCTTGCATAAGAGGTCCAGCAGAGAGCCAGGCCTCTGAATTGGGCCGTGATGCTTGTACAGGGACAAATCAATTTAGAAAGCACTTACAGTGACCCGGGATTACAAAACAAACAATGACAGTCACTAGCAAACTCGCAACAGCCTCTCATCTTGGTGGCTAAATACGCAGCACTTTGTCACAGAAAGAGCTCGCTGCTGGCAGATCTTTATTCTTGTACGTGAAGTGCTCTGCATGGGGACTGCATGTGGACAGAAATATCAATCCAGATATAATAAAACAAAACAGTGTGAGAAAAAGGGGGAAAAAAAAGTGCTTAAAGCCTAGCATCGTTGTTCAGGAAAGAGCAAGCTGGGCTAGGACACTGAAATAACTCGTGCTTCTTCTCCCAGTGTTTCATACTAGGAATGGCTGACCATGGCTGTCTTTCTGCTCTGTCTGGTATCTCTTCAGGAACCTCCTGCTGAAGCAGGAGTTTGTTCTCACACTGAGCACTCACCAAACAGCTGTGCCTTCCTGCCCAGGTACTCAGTTGCTATCTGCAGGAAAGGTGGGGACTGATAGGAATTTGCAGAATTATCTAGACATCTGGAAGGAGGGTGTCTTTAGCAGGTGTCTCTATTCTGTCAAGATGACCCCAGTGTTGCCTGCATTAGTACAGGTCCTGAGTCAGACAGCCACTGTCTTCCCACTTCAAAGAAGGGGCCATCAAGGTCTTCTGGGACACGTTCTAACCATTCCAGAATCACAGCTCAGAACAAATGGAGGGGCGGAAAGCAAGCAGCGGGCCAGACCTCTCAATTAACCGGTACCAAAACCTTCAAAGTCTAACTGAAATGTGTGTTTCAGAATGTGCACAGAGTGTATTAGAAGCCCATGTAGTCTGGAGGAGTCCAATATGCTTGAGGAAATAACTTCTGCAGCGTGTCTAGGGACACAGAGCAGCCAGTGCAGCCCACACAGCAATTCATGGAAGAGCAAGCAGCAGGAGAAGAGTCTGAAGCCTAATGAGCATTAATGCAATCCTCCCATTAGCTAGGCCTGAAGGCCAGAGCCCCTTGTCTTAGATCTAAGATCACTATCCTAGTACTGAACAAGTGCTGCTGAGGGAGGGTGTCGTTGTGCTGACCCAGGGCTGTTAGCAGAGTTAGGACAATTTTTAGAGACAGGACTACAGGGAGCAGCGACGCGAACCACCATGACCAACCTCATGTTATTGCTGCTGGAGAGACTGAGGAGACATGGTGATATAAATAATAAATAAAAAAGCAGAGTAACATGTTCTAGATAAAAGAAGAAACCATTAAGCAGCTCCTGCACCTTTTTGGGCACAGCTTTCCACAAACCCTATTGGTAACAACTGAAGTCATTCACGTGGCCATATACCTGACATCTGAACCACGGGCTTGTCTTGATCACAGCAAGTGGTCAGGCCTGAGATGGGTTTGGCCAACGCTCATGTCCAATGCATCTCTCTTATCCCCTTTATTCCCAAACACAGATGTGAATTGGTCCATTTAAGCTGATCAGAGCAAACCCTGTCCTTGCCCAAGGCTGTGCCTTGACCTGCTCAGATGAATGTATAGGTGTAAATCTGTGTCTACACAGATGCTAACCTGGGCTTTGGCAAATTACACTGACTCACTTGCATAACCTGATTGAGGGGACCCTGAGGTAGCTCTCATTTCTCATGAACTGCAAGACAAAATACCACTCCATATTCCAGCCTTCCTCCACACTCCTCAGACACAGCGCTAAATGGTGTGGGAGGTAGGAAATATAACATCATTTTTCTTTAAAAAGGGCATAAGCAACTAGAAACAAGTAAGTGTGCTTTCTGTGACAGGCAAATTTGAAGAAACTATGATAGACGATAGAATTAATAGAAGTCCCGATAGATCTGGATATATTGAGGAAGAGTCAACATGGCTTCTCCGGAGGGAAGTCATATCTCATAAATCTATTAAATTTCTTTGAAGGTGTCAACACAGGTACCAGGAAGGATTAGCTGGTTGTTAAAGTTTAATTGCATTTTTCAAGTTTCTTTCAAGGTGTCTTACAAAAGGCACCGTGATGTTATGTAATAAGAGTGAAAGTCCCTTCACAAATTAAGAAGTGGTTAAAAAATAGTAATCAAGGGAAGGATAACTGGTCAATTTTCATGTTTACCAAAGTCTAGTCACTGGGTTCCTTAGAAGCCTCTCCTGGGACCTGTGCTGTGCAACATTTTCATCAATGATCTGGAAAAGTAGGGAATAATGAAGTGAGAGTGTTTGCCTATGTCACAGAGTTATTCAGGATCATGAAATCCAACACTGACAGTGAAAACCTCTGGAGGATCTTCCGAGACTGAGTTACTGACAATAAAATGGAAGGTGAAATTCAGTGTAAATAAATGCAAGGTAATGTCAAGAAAGGTGAAAAAATCCGTAACAGCAACCCAATTTATACAGACAGTGACAAGCCCTGAATTAGCTACTACCACTCATCAACGAATTCCTAGAGCGCAGTGGGAGGTGGGTGGAAAAGCTTGCGCCTGGTCAGACAGGCTGCATCACTTGGGAAGGAGACCACAGCACAGCAGGGTCATGATAACCCCTCCAGGAACCCACTCCCCATCTCTGTTTTCAATACTGCGCGGAGTTCTGATCCTGCATCTCCATAAGGATGCAGGAAGATCATAAAAACCATGAAAAAACAGTGAAAAGACTGAACACTGGTCTAGCTGTGACCTGCAACTCACAACACTCTGTAAGCTGATGGGTGTTAGACTGTTATCTTCATGCAAGCACCTGATGCCAGTCAAGATTTCATTGCATTGCTGAAGTGTGCATGGGTCACAATTTCACGCAGGACCCCAAGCTATGATGTTATTTGTTTGCCTTATGTGTGGTGGTTTCCCTGGTCTAATTACGATAATCCCAAGACCCTTTAACAAATGTCCAAGGTTAACCCACCAAGGAACATACTGGTCATTGTTCCTAGGATGGAGAGCCTTGAGTCTCTGAAGATGAATCTCAGATAATCTTCTGTATTCCTTAGCTGATGCAGGGCAGTAGCCAGTCTAGCCTCAACACAAATACTTTAGCAAACTGCTCCAGGTTCAACCCTAATACAATACATGAGAATGCAGGTGGTGAGTTCAACAAAGGAAATCTGTATTTCCCTCTTGCATAAAGCCAAGAGTGAAAAAAAAAGAAATATTATTCAAAAGGACAAGAGAACTATATATATATAATGTCCTATAGGAACTTCCTTTATAGACAAAAGCTCAGATGAGCAGATAAAAGTATATGCTGCAAAGCCGTGGGACAATGCACAGTGAGAGGCCACTGTTCCTTGGCCTGTCTCTGGAGGCCAGGCAGGAGTTACCACTGCCAGGTCTGCAAGCCACTGAATTGCAAAGTGTTTGTTTCTCTTTGGGATGCTGAAGGAGTACTCAGCACTCCTACACTTGGCTCTGCTGTATGCAAGCAATGTTTAATTCCTTCCTTTTTTCTTTTTCCAGAGAGAGACAATTAGAAATAAAACTTCAGAGTAAAATAACCAAAAAAATCATATTCTGTCTAAAAGTCTATTTCAAGAAGAAAGAAGATTGCACGCAAAGAAAACGCTCACCAGTGAGGTTCGACATCAAAAGAATGTTTTGCATGGACTAAATAGAAGTATTCATTTTTCATACATGCACAGATTCACACTGACACCAGTTAGACTTTCATATGAGCACACTTTGTTTACTTAAAAGCTTGAAGGAAGCAAAAATGTCACAAATGTTCATGTAAGCCTGCATGTGCACCAATTGGACACTTCCAGCATGACTGTTTGTACAAGCAAAGATCTCCCAATAGGCCAAGAAGCATTCGCATAAATCATCTGCCCAATCATTTAAGAGAATGAATAATTCATAGAAAGGCAAATGTGTTCACAAGCAATTCATATGAAGCTATGCACTGTTTGCTATCTCTGCAGATCAGGCTCTGGACTTGAGCATGCTTTTCTTCAGCTGCTGATCTTCCCAAACCTGGGGCAATTCTCTAGCTCAGTCCCTTTAAACAGTGCTGCTTTAAATGCCATTGATTGTCACCAGTTCTGAGCTGCTTGTCTGGTCACCATGGCTGTCCCAATATATAGAAACACCAGTGTCTCCTATAGGCAGAGACGCTAGTTACTCTGCCATCTCTATATTCCTCACTGGATGGAAAGGTCATTTCTTGGGGCTGGAGGTGAATGCTCAGGATTGTCTTGCAGTTGTTGTAGTGCTCTTAGAGACTGTGCGTGGCTTCACAGACAGAGCCTAGACAGAGCATGTCCCGGAGTCTTTCCTCCTGTCCATGGTCTGCTTTGTCTGTTTCTCCACCTGTAAGATGGGGAGCAATCCTGGAAAAGCTTTGACATCCAGGTGTGATATGGGCTTCATTTTGGCCAAGCTCTGCTTCTTACCTAAAGTCCTACCTGAACTTATGATGAAACAGTGCACTTGTTGGGACAAACAGGCAATGTTAGGTAGATCCTCTGCAATGCTTGCTGCATGTTCTCCTGCCCAAAGACATTATCTCCACCACCATCAGCACAGGACCGTGAAGAAGCACTTCTGCATGTCTAATAGAGCACTTTCACTCATACCTTATCTAAGCAAGCAGCCTTTTGGAAGGAGAAGATGGGGGACATCAGCCAGCCAGGAGCCAGATGCAAGTCATGGGGTAAGTGGAGACTGTCATGGTTTTGTTCAGGGGGTTTTTACTGCTCCCACACAATTCTTGATACATTCAAACATATCTTTTGGGGAAAAAAATGGGTTTTTTTTTCTTCTTTTTTGTTTTTTTTCCAGTAACAGGCACAGTGGAGCCAGCCTAGTTTTCTACATTTTTACATAAAATGCAAAATACAAACGGGAACAAAAGGTTTTATAAAAAATAAACAAACAAACAAAAAAAAAAACAGATACATATCTAGTCTTGAAGAAGCTGCTAGATAATATTAAGCAAAATTGCAACTCTGTTTCCTAGGACCTACTCATAGTATCATTCCTAGATATTTAAAGAATTGCTAAGAAAAGCGGGTTCATCTTGCAGCTACCCATATCCCCAGGAAATAATTATTTCTAGAAATCAAAACCGCCTTCCTGCTGAAGAAAACTGCTACTGGGAGAAGATATGGTTTCTCTAGAGCTCTTCAGACTCAGTCTGGAGTTTAAAGAGCAGAAAATAATCCTCTTGCCCTGGTCCAGGGCAATGGTCTTCGCTGTCCTAAAAGCATCACCTGTCTAGCTGTCCATCCACACGACGGCTGCTGACCCACTGTGCATATCCTTCTGTCTCTGTGCCTGGTCCCCAGTGTTCAGAAACACCAATTGCACTGAGAGCTGATGAAATATGATTACATTTTTCTCTTCATTAAACATGATATAGAATCATAATTCACACATATAAAATTGTTTTATTCCTTTTTTCCCTGTTTGCTTTGGAATTATTTCATGGTCTCAACAATGAAGGTTTAGCAATGATGTCTCTTCTGCAGAGCCAGTCAGCCGCCAGTATGCTGCAATTTTAATGATCTAATCCGACAGCTAGCATGCTTTAATTTAAAGTTTTATTAACGACCGCTTTCTACCCTCAAAGACTATATTAAAATTTGTTAATGGAATTGGAGATTATAAATGCCCCACTGCAAGGCCCACTTGTGCAGTTCTGCACCACCCCCTTTAGAATTCAGAGCAATCCTATTAACTCTTCTTTATGTTTTGTATAGGTCATTTTGATTGCAGTTTTTTGTGTACTTCTCTTATGAGATAGCGTTCCCAGAATCTAAGCATTTGAAAGAATATAATTTTACAAAAGATCACATATTTCAGATTCATTATCCTTCAATAGTGAGCTTAAAATTTAATTTCTTTGACTTATTGCAAATTTTTGGAGTGTACTGGGGGAGTGTAAAATGAATTCCATAGCCAGCATCAGAATGTATGACAAAAATGACACAACCCACTCCAACCACTGTTGCAAAAGAAGAAGGAACAGGAAGAAGAGGGAGCAGAGTGCAGGGGTATGTGCCATACACAGGCATAAATTCCCACAGGTAGGAAAACTCAGCTGTCCTCTGTGGGTTTGGATGTGTGAAGCCATTTGCACATAATGCATCACTGGTTCATGCAGCCTGCTCTCCTGTGAAGAATTCCTCTTCCTAGATTCTTTAGCAGACCTCAGAGACTGCATTTGTGGATCTGGGCCCCGCACTCAGTTTACTGGGTAAGGGATCCCCCATCCCCATTATTCCTCTTATTTAAAGTCCGTAAAATGATCGTGAACCCGTGAATCTCCAATTCTTCACGGATCTGACATCAATGGTTATTGTTTGCCGTGTGTCTCAGGAAACGCGCTATTAATCATTTGTTTTTCAGCCTTAACTTCTCACAATTCTCTCCTCTGTATTTGCCGTTGCTATTGTTCTTTTCCCCTGCTTAAACATTTCAGTCACCCAGTGAAAGAGCAGAAACAGCATCAGCTTCTCAAGAAACCAAACAATCAATCAGTTCACCAGCTTCACAATGGGACTCAACAAGAGCAGCAGGGTAGCTGCCTGTTGTTTGAATATCACTCACCCGAAAGGCCTGGTCAGTGTGCAGAAAAGGCAGTTATTCACAGGAGAAGAGCTAGGTGAAGGACACAGAAGGGGATTTCTAAGCGGAAATTTTTTGCCTGAAAGATGTTTACACTTGAGCTATTCCTCTAGTCTCCTGCAGTTGGTGAAAAGGCAAAGAAAATCCAGGGTGCAATTCATCTGGCAGTAAAGTGCCCGTTTCTCTCCAGCCTCCCCTGCAGATGGTCTGAGGAGTTAATTAGGGTGCAGGACAGGCTTCTAAGTCAGTTGAGTGAATCTCTGTGCATCTCTGCAGGGAACACCACAATTAGAGCCCCAGAGAACAAGGTTTCCTAAGGGGCAAGTAAATCCTGCCGCCCCTATTCCTGACAGACCTAGGTGTTCCAAACATCCTATGTCATCAGGAGCAGGGCAGAGCATTGGTCTGAGTGCAGCATCTGAGTGCCATACAATTCCTGAGAAATGTATTTCTACAATTTCTTGTTTGCCTTCCTCCTCTTTGGTTGGGACAGCCTGTGGTACCAAGCAGGCTGGCTGCACTGAGGGATAGCCAGTTCCTTCCCACTTTCCTTTCCTCAGTTTCATACTGATCACATTTTGTGCTATCGTTCTTCATGTAAGGCCTTTGTAGCTGCTGATAAAAATGCCCTTTTGTACCATGGCATTTGCATTCCTGCTCTTTCATGGCTCTCTCTCATCCCTACCTTTCCAGCACTGTGGCTCTTCTAATGTGTAGCTTTAGCCTTGGCACCCTGCTTTCTCCCTTTCTTTTCTGAAATCCTTCCTAGTCATCAACAACTTGCCAGTGGGATGCTGTTATATGGATGAGATTCCCATTAGTGAGCCATCCTCCAAGCAGGAAAGCTCATGTTGCTTAGGGGCAGAATTTCCGCAGGTTTTCCCCTATATTCTGGGTAAAATCTGCTCCTAACAAAGTCAGGTAGACCTTCATTGCATAACTCAACACTTCTTGCCTCTGCTTAGCCCACCTTTGCTTTCATGTAGGCTATATCCCGTTGGTGACACGTAGCCAGGGTACAGTGTAGAAATGGAGGGAAAAATCAGCTAACTTCTCTCTCCCAGTGCCTGAGTCTAGGAGATAAAATCAGTGCTGCTAAAGTGTAGAGACATGGCACATACTCGACTCATGGCACATAATCAGGTATTTCTCATCCCTAATGACCTGATGCTCCCACACGTTATTTCTTACTGCTAAATCCTCCCTAGGACTTGTAGTCCTATCAGTGAACATGATTAGTGTAAGATCTGTTGGATCCAAAACATTTCTGGAGGGCAAGTTTGTGCCTCTTTGGGATGGCAGCCTGTTATGCGCTCACTAGAGAGGGTCTCAGGAGCATCACACACCAGCCAAGGCACCCAAACCTGCACACAGCAGCGCTCATGCTGTGCACTGATGCTCTCTCTCACACCTAACAGCTGCCCTGAACTGCTGTATTTGATTAATTTGCTCAGTCCTCATGCACCACCTGACCAGGGCACAGAAATAATAGGACGTAAGTGTGGAATCCAAGCCAAGCTGATGCGAATTGTGAGCACACAGTTCAGAATTTATCTTTTGTGAATATTTGTGTGTTAAAGTTACAGATTTGCTTTTTCACCATATTTGCGATAACATTGCTCAAATATTTGTGGAGAGTGAACACAGCCTAATTGAAATTCAGCCGAATTCAAATTAATATTCATGATTTTTTTTCTACCCTCTTCATTCTGCTCTAAATGGAAGCAGCTTCTTCCTGTGGAGGGGGCAGCTGGAAGCTGGTAGATTGCTGTAAAGGTGAAAAGTTTGGCAATTTAGTTTGAATTTCTTGAAGATGCCACTCAGTGCATGTTAGGGCTATCTGCACTGGTCACACGTGTTGACAGGCAGGTCTTGAGCTCAGTCAGTTTGTGCCTGTGTCTGGTGATGGGTGCTGATTAACAGAGATTTGCAGCACCTCATTCTGCATGGCTTTGCATCTCCTGCTCCTTTCTCCTTTGCACCCTCTCCCATCACAGTGCCCTTTTGCAATACTTTTTGTGCCTTTTGCAATGCTGCTCCGAGCATGCCATCAGCACAGAACAGGGAGACTTCTCCAGGAGGGAAGGGCAGAGATTTGTGACACTCCAGAGACAGGAGAGGGATTTTTGGACAGCGGTTATTTGCAATTGTGCAGGAGCCAGGTTGTGCTCAGTGAGACCCTCTGGTCATCAATTGCTTTGGTGAACATAGATTATACTATTTCTTTTGAACGTTAGTTGGCATTTTAAACAAAATATAGTGAAAACCCACATCTCTATAAAGTGTCAATCTCAAACTTTATCCATTCTTTCCTGCCTAGTTAAAAGGTTGCTGTCTGTCTGCCACTAAGGAAATCTTGCATAGGGAGATTCCAGTCACCCAGGAAGCATCAGACATTTTTCTTCTTCCTTGGAAAAAACGTGCAAATTAAAAGGGAAATGCTACATGGATGCATCTCTATAGAGATAAACCCACAAAGTGCCAGGATGCAGCTATACCTACAGAATATTACTGCTCACACTCTTTTCAGAGCAGCCCACAGAGTGTGAAAGCACTTTCACTAGATATTTATAGTCCCCACTAAAGCAATAAGACAGAAATACTCCAAACTACATATTTAACAAGAAAAACACAGGAATGGTGAAAAATATCTAGAGGTACCACAGTGCTATGAAAGATCCTAGAGTCATCTTAGATGATTCTTTCAGAAGTCAGATTTTCACTACTAGAGACTAGAGACAAAAATGGTTCTTTTCCTTTCAATTTTTCTTTTTTTTTTTCTCTCTTTTTTTTTTTTTCTGTCCTATGCCTGAGACATTTAAAAGAAATGAAAGCAGG
>JAVCKT010020775.1:43913-69561 GCA_032273925.1 Rhynchotus rufescens | reverse complement strand
AGCCCCAGCCCGGCCCGGCCCGGCCCAAGGTGCCCGGCCCGAGGAGCCGCGCGGCGGCTGCAGCCGCTGGGTCGCGGAGCCCGCCGCGCTCCGCAGGTTCGGCCGGGGGAGGCTCGGCCGGGAGCGGGGTGCGAGGCCGGGAGGGTTTTGCGAGGCCGGGAGGGGGGTGCGAGGGCCGGGGAGGGGCAGGCAATGGGCAGGCAGGGATGGAGCCGCTGCCCGGGTGGGAGGGAGCGATGCTCGGGAGACAGGCAGGGCGCCCAGGGGTGCCGGCGGTGCTCGGGGAGGGAGGGCTGCAAATCCCAGCGTGCAGCGGCGGCCAAGGAAGGAGGGATGTGGTGCCGGGGCACGGGCAGTGCCCGGGGAGGAGGGATGTGGTGCCGGGGTGCGGGCAGTGCCCGGGGAGGAAGGATGTGGTGCCGGGGTGCGGGCAGTGCCCGGGGAGGAGGGATGTGGTGCCGGGGCGCGGGCAGTGCCCGGGGAGGAGGGATGTGGTGCCGGGTGCGGGCAGTGCCCGGTGCAGGGGGAGGGAGGCTGCAGGCTCTGGCCGCATGAGGGGGCTGCGGGCGCTGCCCGGGCTGAGCGGCACGGGGGCAGCAGGGCCCCCCGTTGTTGCCGGGTCCTTGGGGAGATGCTGCCGATCAACAGCCCTCCCCTGTCCCCCGCGGTGTGCCAGGCACGACAGTGTCACCCTTTCTTTCCCCAGCGCCCTGCAGCGCCCGCACCCTCACACACAGGAGCCCCTCGCTGCCCCAGGGAGGGCAGCAGGTTCCAGCAGAGCTTCCCCTCTCCTGACTTTGCTGCACGTCCCTTCGCCTCCCTGCTGCACTGCAGAGACCCTGGGGACCCCCAGGCTCTGACAGCGCCGGGTTGGGGGGTTCCTGCACCTGCTCTCACAAGGTCCTGGTCCCCCGTGGTGAGGGACTGCACCAAGTGGAGACGTTTGTGCTGCAGCACCAGGTTGTGGGGACACCCAGCACCTACCTGCACGGCGGTGCTGAGGAGGAAGCCCACGGTGCACGTCCAGCGAGCGGGGCTGGGGCGCCACGAGAGGCGGCCGAGGGGCTCCCTGCTGCTCCCTGGGTGCCGGGAGCACCGGAGCGAGCGGCCACCCCTGGCCTGGCTGCCCTCGCGCTCTCCCGCAGACCCCGTCCCCCCCAGTGCAGGACACGTCAGAGCCCCCGTGGCAGCCAGGACACGGCCAGGAGCCCCCCGCGCTGTCAGCACTCTCTGCTGGGGAATTCACTGTCTTGGCTGAGCTTGAGGGGCTGCATGTCTCCCCGGACCCCTAGGGACGCAGTCGGCGTCAGGCTGCCGGCCACCAGCTCCCAGCCAGAGGTGCCTGGAATTCAGGCCGAGGAACCATCGGCATTTTCTGTGCTGGCCGCTTCCTTCCTTCCCTGGGGAAAGGGATGGCGACCTTGGCCATGTGGAGCGGCCTTCCCATGACTCAGTGCCATGAATGGGGCCAAGATCCACGGCATGAAAAGGGCTTCCAGCCCCGCTTCCCTTGTCCCACATTCTACCTAGCTTGAGATTTGTGCTTATCCCCCTGCAGAGCCGCCCAGTACACATTGCTAGGGCTGCATCCCAGTAGCAGGTGAGGACCAGGCCTGGATGCGGCCGCTCTTCCATTAGCCCCTAGCACCATTTCCCGGGATTTCCGTGAAGCAGCTCCAAGGTTTCGGGGAAGGGCAGGGGCGCTGCCTGCGCGTGAACCTGTCTGCAGAGCCCGGCCTCTGGCCAAGCGCTGTTCTCAGCACCTTCCTCCGAGATGCTGCTTTGTCTGTGCGTTCGGTGGCGACGTTGAAGGGACGACGGGGAGGGCAGCGGGGCTGGAGCGGGGCCCGTCCCTCCTGCCTGGAGGGATGATCCTAGAGAGGAGGGGATGAGACGGTTGCAGATATAAAACACGTGGAAGAGCCGGGCACAGTGGGGCTGAGGACCTCATTTTGTGCCTTAACGCCCAGAGAAGCCACTCCTTTGGAGCCAGGAGGAGGGACAAACCTTTCATCTCACCTGCAGTGCAGAACCTGCAACATCTCGTAGTGCTCTTCTCTGCTGGGCTAACGGGGCCCCCAGAGGGTCTCACTCGCAGCCAGCCAGGGAGGAGCCGGAGGCAGCAGCTAAAGCCCAACCCGGAGCGGGACAGGGCTGCGCACAGCCGCTCTGCCCAGCCCTGCCCTGCGCTGTCCCCTCGCTGCCTCTCCGGATTTGGGCTCTGAGAAGCCCGGGAAGGGTCAGCAGCAGCGAAGCCCTGCGGGATGGAGCAACCCTGGCCCGTGACAGCCCCGCACACGCTCTCATCATCTTGGGGAGAGCAGGTCACGTCACAGCCATTCTGGGGACCAGAGGGGACGGAATTGGAGCCTTGCCCCTGCTGCTCAGAGGCCCCTGCTTTGAGATGAGGTGCCCGTGCAACCCGGGCCCTTCTCCTGCCCTCCAGATCAGACAGATGATGAACAGAAGAGGCTGAAGGGCACCCGAGGGGCACATCTTTTCCCTTCTCTTGTCCCCCCAAGCCAGCCCTCAGCCCCGCTCCCTGCGGCAGGCCGGGAGCAGGGAAGGCAATTCCCATCCCAGCGCTGATAGAGCCACACAGGAGCCGCGGCTTTGTGGAAATGCCTTTATTGACACGGACGCCAGGAAAAGCCTGAAGAGCAACACGACAACAGCACGAACGCGCGAGGAGGGCAGGTCGCCAGCGAGGGAGCCCACGAGCTCCCCAAGACACCCACGTTCCCAAACCAAGGCCAGGACGGGGGGTGACAGGGGAAGGGGGCTCTGCACCCCCCAGGATGAACCACACCGAGCGCTGAGCAGAGCAGATCCCATCCTCTGCTGCCTCCTTGGGCAGCCCTGGCTGTCCCTATCCTTCTTCCACAGCTCCCATTGTGAACTGGCACCTTCCTGCTTGCTCTGACACTGGGTTTTAGAGCAAGGCTGGGAGGAAATCACCTTCCCCAGGCCAGGCAGGGCTCGAGGACTCCCCCAGCTCCTGGCATTTTCCAAAGCTGAGCACAGGGTTCCAATGCCAGGAGCCCAATTCCTTGGGATCCTGCAGCTCCCAGCTTTGCTGGGGTCTCTTTCCTTCTTTATGGAGGGGAAAGGCTGGAAAAACAGGGTATTTTGGCCATGTCTCAGCACCAGCTACTTATCTGCAAGCTTAGAGCCTCGCTCCAAAGGTGTCCCACATCCCGCCCTCTCCCATCCCAAACCTCCCCCGGGCTCCATCCGCATGCCCAGGCTCTTCCCTGTGCCAGAGCCGCTGCTCCCGCCAGCAACAAAAACACATTCACCTCAGACACGGCACCGACGAGGACAGCGTGGCCACGATGGCCGAGGGCTCTGCGAGGGGACGGCGTCCAAGCAAGCATGCGGCGGAGCAAAGCGCACGGAGGCAGCCGGAGCGGGGACGTTGCAGCCCTCGCCGCGGCCGCAGCCTTGCAGCCGCGGCGAGGGCACCCTGGAGTGGCTTCCATCCACATGGGCCTTGGGAGTCAATATCCAGCTCCCGGAGAGGCCCCCAGGTCTGCTGGAAAGGCAGGAGGGCGGCAGCGGGATGCTGGCGGTGGTGGATGGGATGCAGGGAAAAGCCGGTGGCCGAGAGCGGCTCCTGGGCTCATCCACGCTGGTATCAGGCTCTGCTGGACCAGCCTCGTTGCCTACAGGAGAGGCTAAGGAGCCAGGGAGATGGCTGGAGTGGAAATGGAGGCGAGGCTGCCAGCATCAGGGTGATAAAAACCCCTTTCTTTAAGACACTGGCTGCCTCCACGGAGCAAAGGGGTGGCTCTGGTCCCGGCTTTTTGAGGCCACGTGTGCCCTGCTCCAGCCCCGGCTCCCCAGAGGGCTCCCGCTGCTTCCCTAGGTTTGCTTCCCCTTTAAGCCAATTACAATAAAAAAACTCAAAACGTATAAAAATATAAAATAAAGTGCAGTATATGCTTTCGACAGTTTTGCCTTGTTTTAATGAGCAGATGTGTGGTTTTGCTTTTTTTTTTTTTCTCTTTTCTTCCAACGAGCAGTATTTTACAAAATCTTACCTACGCCTAAAGCCATTTAGAAAACACTGAACATTGGCACAAAATGGAGAAGCCCACAAGAACGGACAACGAGTGAGGGCGCCGAGGGGAAAGAGTCGAAGCAGTGGTTACAAATCTTCCACGGACGCTCAAAATATCAAAGGGGGGTTGTTCCCTATCATCGTTAGTACGTGGATACTAATTGCTACCTTGTTTAAATCAGTGCGTTTGACTGAAATCCTACGCGGGACTAGGGCTGCTCTCCGCGCGCGGCCGGGGCGACGCGGGCGCCCCGGCTCCCTCCTCGCGGCGCAGGGCGGGCGCGGATGCAGCTCCCGTTAGTTCTTCAGGATGGCATCGTAGGCCTGGTAGATGTACTGGGACACTTCGGGAGCCCGGCATTTCAGAGAGAGCTGCGGGAGAGGACAGGCTGGTTAGCGGGTGCGGGGGGATATTCCCACGTGGAGACGGGAGCCGGCTCCGCTCCGCAGTCCAGGGCTTTATTCGCATGCTGGTGCGCTCCCAATTTGCCAGGCCCAGCACTACCAAAGCAAGGGAAGGACTTCTAGTGTGGCCCGCCCAGACCCTGGGCCCTGCCTGGCTTGGGCTGTAAATGGCAGGGCTGGGAGACATCTGCTCTTTGGGCTTTGCTCTTTGGCTCCAACCAACCCAAACTTGGATGTCTCCCCATCTAAAGGGGGAACTAAAGTCTAAAGTCCATCTAAAGCACGCACTGGATGAGTGGGGTTACATCGCTCCTTGTGCAGACAGTTTAACTCCACTGCTTGCTTTCAGCAGAGGGGTTCCTCAGACCACAGGCAACCCTTGAAACTCCTGGAAGTGCCTCCAAGAGGGGAGAAATCATTTAGAGATGGGAAGTCAGCCCAACAGGTCCTCAGAAGCGGAGAGGGTCAAAAGGAAGAGCTAGAGGTGCACGATGGGGACAGACAGCACCTTAGCACCAGTTACCTGTTACCAGCTCAAGGCCAAAGTGACAGTCAGTCTCCATCACAGAGAGTCAGCTCCACCAGGAGCACGACAAGGCATGAATTTGGTCCCATTTACTAGAGGGAGAAGGGCATCCTGGCAATCATTCCTTGCTAATGTCTCCTGGCTTTATCTCTGGGCATCCCTGGCAAAGAGGAGCTCGCTGCCGAGCAGGCATCAGCCCAGCTCAGCAGGAGCAGCAACGCAATTCTGTCCTTTCTTGCTTTTTTTCCAGCTCAGTGGGAATTCCTGTCTGCTACCCAGTTAATGGGATCTGCTCCGGCCAAGCACACAGGCAAAGTGGGAGCAGCCGCCTCCCGTGCCGGGGCCGTGGTGGAGCCCGGGCTGCCCCGCGTGTCCCCCGCCATCCGGCTGGGCTCACCGTGTAGTTGGGGTTCCCCGGCTGAATGCGAAGCTCGGCCAGGATCCAGATGCCATTGGTGAGCTTCAGGGACTGGTAGAGCATGTCCTGCCCCTCCACGTTCCTCTTGGCAATGGTGTAGACGTTGTTGTTCTGCAGCTTGCTGGAGACAGTGTCTTGAGAGAGAAGGAAGAAAGAAAATAAATCCCACATCTCTTCACCCTGACTCAGCGTATCTGGAGAAGGGAGAGTCCAGAGGAGCATTCCCAGGATATGAGTACACAAGGAAGCACTGATTTCTCTCCCAGAGCTTTCTCTGAGGACAGAAGCTGACATGACAGGGGGAAAAAAAATCCACTGTGCTTCCATGGGTTCAGCTGCTTTCCTTTCTGCCTCTGATGCCCTGGTAAATATTCACCCTTCTCACAGGGCTTTCACTTACTGCTCACTGCTCCTGATCGCAGTGGATTTATGGACTCCATCAAGACAAGATCCTGCAGTTCAATGAGCAGCAGGACTCTGCTGTACTCTAAATCCCCCAGAACACTCAGGCAGGGTCATCTGGAGGCAGCCAAAGCCAGACGACAAAGGCAGGGAAGGGCAATGACCCCAGACTGAGGCTCATTCGGGATCTGAGGTCCCATCCCAACCAGAGGAGTCCCAGGTCCCCTCTGGGGACCCTCCTGCCTCCCTCACTCTCATATACAGGTACTTCCAGCCAAGCAGCATTCTACAGAATAATAAAAGTCCTTTTTTTCCTATGACAATCACCCAAAGGTCATCTGCAAGTGCCGAGGTCTGAATTTTACCTGTAGAAATATATGGATGGAACCATGACACAGGTTATGTCTAAGGAACCTTGAAGAGAATCAAGAATAACTGCAAATACAGAGCACCCAGCAATTCAGCAACGCAGCTGGTGCTGAAGGTCTCTGGAAACCAAAGAGCTCCCCATTTCAAGGAGCTCCCCGTTTCAAGGAGCTCCCCGTTTCAAGGAGCTCCCCATTTCAAGGAGCTCCCCATTTCAAGGAGCTCCCCATTTCAAGGAGCGCGAGGAGCAGGACAGCAGCAGCCTGCAGGGACAGAGAGGCCCGGGAAGCGTGGGGACAGCTCTGATCGGCCCAGGCCCACCACGTGGCACTGGGGCACGGCAGGGCTCCCGAGGAGCTTTGCAGGGCTGCTCACGCACCGGGCAATGGCAAAAGCCGAAGGGGAGGACGGTGCCAATGCACGTGCCGACAGCGCGGCTGGAGCAGCAGGTCCAAGAGCCATTCCCACGGGCTCCAGCGAGGGCCGGGACCGCAGCGGTGGCCGCACCGACCGCTCTCTCTCCCGCTCTGGGCGGCTGTTTGCGGTTTGCACAGGGTTCAGGCATCGGATTTAGGTTTCCTCTTCTCCTCAGTTACTATGGAAACTGGCAGCTATAAGTAACTAATGAGCTCCTTTGCCTAAAACCCCTCATTCCTCCGTCTCCTCCTCCCACCCCTCCTCCTCTCCTTTACCCCCCAAATCCAGCCCGAGGGGGAAGGCAGAGCAGTCACCTGCCCATGGGGACCTCGCTGCAGGGACCCAACCTGCAAACCCCACACCTGCCTCCTCATCCCAGCGCCTTGCAAAGCCCAGTACCACCTCGGACAAGAGCGCCCTTGTCAGCATGGGATGTGAGGCACCTCATTCAGATGGGACCTTCTGCTTGTCAGCACCCACATATGGATCCCTGGGCTCAGCCCTCATGCTCCTGGCTGTCCCCGTCCTTCCCGGGACTCCGCTTGCCCGCCTGCCACCCTGCTGGGAGCTCACGTCCAGGACTGGACCCGCCAGCATGGAGGAGCAAGGGCCCTTCCCGGCCCCTCTCCATCAGCAGTGGATCCCGTCCCTCGTGCGCAGCCCCTCGGGAATGGGAAGAGTTGCTAAGCGACAGCACCAGCCTGCGCCTCGCCGAAGGCAGGACCACTAATGCCATGTGACAGCACAGCCTTTAAAATACATGTGTGCATGTGTATATATATATATTTATATATTTATATATATGCATATCTATGTATATATGCAGGGAGCACCCGAGGCCTTCTGCAGCACGGCAGGGGCTCGCTGAGCACCTTCAGGCAGGGCCTTCTCCTCCTGCTCAGTGCTTATTCTCATGTTAAGAACAAACTTTAAGCATCGTGAGGACCCAAAGATGCCCTTTCCGAGCTCTGCTTTGCAGCGAGCACTGGAAGAGGGCAAGGGAAACGTCACCACTTGGTCTGGCATTGCAAGAGCTGTTGCTGCAGTCACTCGGAAGGTCCTGTGCATCCAGCCAAGACTGCATGCAAATCCCAAAACAAATCTGCAAGCCTGGATCCAGCAGGGAGGGACGTGGGTCGCTTCCAAGCATGGGATTTGTAATTGCTTTAATGATCAGGCAAAAGTTTATATATTTGCAGAGATACCAAAACATACTAGGGAAAATTGCACATGATTGTTTCCCAATTTGGTCCAGCAAGAAAATCCAATTTCGCTTTCTTAGTTCTAGCATTAGCAAATTACACAGGGGGTAAAAAAGAAAGAAGCCACAACATACCAATAAAGCCACATTTGGCCCAAAACAACAAAATTGTCCAGTCTTATCATAGTTTGGGAGCCAGTAATAAAATAAAGTTAGCAGAATTGCTGAACGGCACAGCAACTAAATTACATCCTGATTCATGGCATCCATCTGCGTGCGCAAGGCAGCTTGTGCCACTGCTATAGCTGCTCTTTCACTCAATGGGTTTGGGTAAGCAGAATAAATAAATAAATAAAGCTCTAATCTGCTTTGCATATTTTAGCTTAATCTAATGGTCCTCTAAAAATGTAATCAAACTTGGCATGCTGGAAAAAAAACAGTGTAAACAACGCAGAGTAAATTTTTGTGGGTATTTAGTTGAGGGGGAAACCTCAGCTGGCGAAGCCTGGCAAAAAGCTCACTGCTGACATGAGCTCTGTAGGTCTCGATATTATCACGCACGGTTAACGTGAATGCTGGAGCATACGTGGGCATCCTTAGCAGGGCACATGCAGGAATCCTTAGCAATCCTCCATCGGATACCCAAAGAAAAGTGCTAAAGACCCCACGATTCCACAGCCCTTCCCCAGCTGTGCAGTTCTTTGCAGCTTTTCATCCGTGTGAAAAGGCTGCAGAAAGGCAGCACCTTGTTCCTCTGGCTAGAAGCTGTTATAATCTGCAGCCTTGGGTCTGGGCAGCTTGGCCACGGCAGTGGTTGCTTACCTTATTTATACCTTATACCTTATTTTACCTTATTTATACCTTATTATGCCAATGGGATGAAAGCTTCGCAGTGGCATTTCATTAGTGATCAACAGACCCACTGGAAGTACAACCACGAGCTTCAGGCTGCTTAGGTCTCTCCAAAAGGAAAGTCTTCTGAACACAAAGCAGTCTCTCACAAGCATCAGGTGCCTAAAGGCTTTATATAGAAAAACCGCTCTACTCCAGCAAAAGGGAGGTGGCTTAAAATAACCTAATTTTCACTGGATTTTAAGTCATCAAGACAGTGAATCTTGCAGGATTACTGCCCTATTGTAGTGACGGATCCCACACACACTCTTGCCCTTGTATAAACTAGTAGCAAGATAGATTAAAACCTTTTCCAAACTCAGCTGGTTTATTTTGCCTCTGCCCTGGCACAGACACAGCCAGAGCCACTCCCCACATTTCCATCCTGAGCTTGCTGTAAATTCAGCCCTCCACTGGGTTTTGGGCCCAGCTGATCCTTGCAAAGACAAGCTGCACACTGTCGGGATGGCCTGTACTACAGGCGATTACTCTCAAATTATATCAAGGTGAATAGCAGAACTTTTGAACTGGGGTTGAACTGGTAGCTAAAACCCAAAATCCAAGAGGCAAAAGACAACCACAACCACACAAGGTTTCTCTAGCTTTTCCTCCTGCAAGCCATTAGCCTGCTTTCTGCCACAGTCCAGGTGGTCAAGGAAGAAACCTGCCTATAAAGTTGCAAGAGGAAGGAGGTGTCAGCAGAGATACAAAAACAGAAGCTCCATCTGATGAGAAGTGTTTGAGATCTGTTTCTCAGCCATGACCCACTTTCTCCCAAGCACAAGCCAAAGAGGCTGGCAGCTCCTGCGTACGTCGGAGCCTCCCAAGTGACTGATCCCACTCACCAGCGAGGCTGTTTTCAGAGCTCCTGCTAACACACTGAAAGAAGCTTCTTCCCAGCTGAGCCCTGGCAATGGCTGCAGATGGCAGCCGTGCCGTGTTACTGCACTCACCTTGCAAGCTGTGCGCTCCTGAGCACCGTGAGTCCAAACAGGCTTGGCCAAAAAACCCTGCTCAGGATACAGATATTCCTGCTCCCCTAGCAGGGAGCATTACCTGTCACTCCTTGTTTTACAAGAGCTGCTTCTAAAGGACTGCACTGCAGGTGCTCGCCTCTGCAGCCACACAGACCCCGCTTCCCCAGCCGTATCCTCCGCTAACCGGGACCAAACCAGCACCCAAGAGAAGCTCCAAAACGAAGGGGCGACAGCAGCGTGGCTGGAGGAGGGTGCCAAGGCTGGCCCGGAGCGCAGGGACAGCTGCGGGGGGTGCAGAGGTTGTTCTCGTTGGAAACCCCACAGCGAGAGCCAGTCACAAGGTCTGACAGCTGCTATTTTTTCTCCCCTCGCTGGCGCGTTACATCTTTTATACTCCAAAATAGTCATAATTATGAGTACAAAGAGACCCATGGTTTCTGTCTACAACTGAAGCAAGAGGGTGTTCATCGTGTAACAGCAGACATGAGAGAATAAAAAGGTTACAGGGTTTGTAATCAATAGGGACATATTCTTTTCCTCTAAAATATAGCAGCCTTTGGTAGAATCACTTGGCTCCCATCCAGACCTCTTGAACAAGAACAAAGCTGCTCTGCTGGCCACATTCCACCTTTCACACTCCCTCAGCCTCCAGCAGTAATAAGGTCACAAGTACAAGTAGGATGCTCACAAATGGAGGCGACTGGATGACTAAACACAGTCCAACAGGATAGAGCATGATAAAAACACATTGGTAAGAGCAGCTGGTAACAGCAGGTCAACATGCTTCTCTCACATGGTTTCTCCTCCACAGAAGACAAAATATTTTTACAGGGGTATGCAACGTTCCTCTTTCAAAGCAGAACTAAGAAAGCAAACACTGGAAGGCAAAGCGAGCAGCCCAGAGCTAGGCAACAGGTGAAAGTCAGGGCTGGAGAGTTACCTCCTGATGTCCAGTCCTGTTTACTGGTGCTCTCTACACTGCTAAGGGCAAGGTGCATTAACAAACTAATGCATCATGCACTAACAGCATGATACCCACAGTAGCAAGACAGGATTGATGAAGAGCCCAAATGCAATATTCATCTCTATTTAAGAACAGCTTTACGGAGAAATGAAGCATAAAAGAGAAAACACAAGATACAGAATGAAAGCAACAGCAGAGAGGTAAAACCTAAGGTCTGGGAATTTAGACATGCATTTATGGACTCGGCTAACGTTTCTGATTTAAAGCAAGCCCCAGGATGCAGAGCTTACAAGGCATCCTGTTCACAAGTGCAACACTCACCTATCTGTTACCTAGACACGGTGCTATTAATAAGCGGATGTCTAGTGACCATTTATCAAAGGTGCTGCTCAAGGCTCTCAGCGTGGCAGAAGGAAGCTACTCACCGGCATTCAGGTGGCAGTCTTTAATCTGGAACTGAAGCTCGTTTTCATTCGGAATATCCTTCCATGTTGCAAGGAAGACCTGGCGCTCTATAAACAAGAAAGAGGATCAACACTCCTGGCTCCTTGCAGGATTTCAGCATTTAACTAAATAACTGCAGAACGATACAAGGTAGAGAAAAAAAAAAACAGAAAAGAAAATCCAACCTTTTGGTCATGTTTTGCCCTGCTATGGTCAGATGCAGGATTTGCTCCTATAATGATCTCACTGTTCAACTGTAAAAGCAGCACAGCTCTGCTGGTTGTCAGAACCCTCAAAGCAGAGACAATCTTTACCCTATGAGCTGTTTACAAACCAAGAACAGGTGGGATTTGACAAGAATGAAGGAGACCCACACACTCAAGATTATTTTACGGTGAAAGTAAAGATGCTGCTTTTGCAAACAACTTCCCAGGCAATTCAAAGAACGATTTAATAAAGGAAAACAAGAACACAAAGAGTCGCAAGAGAAATATGATAGGGGAAAATCCCAGATCCATTTAAGTGAGCCATCCCTCCAACAAAACCAGGAATCTGTCTCAAAGGAAAAAATTCACCCTTCGTCTGGCAAAGAGGGTCAGCACAGAGGACTTAGCTGCTGGAACCACAGCTCTCTGGATACTGCAGGATAACAGGGTAGGCAGCCAAACCCCTAACCATTTGAGGTGGCTGGGACCCACTGGGGTGCAGGCAGTGGCCAAGCACGTGTGAATCACAGCCATGGGACAAGGTGACAATCTCAGCCATAGCCAGGTGGGAGCTGCTAATACAACCTGGCGTGGGGAGGCTGACCACAGACCTAAGCAACACTCACCCATCTTGCCATCCTCTACGAAAAGCACGTTGAGAGGAATTAGGCAGCTGAAGTAAAAGACATCAATGTTGTTTTTCACAGCCACCTGTTACAGAAGAAAAGGGGTGGGTTAAAGCTGCTACGTTGGCTGCGAGTTCAAAGGGATGCCAAGGCCTTCCACAGTCATCTCCTACTTGTGCATGCACAAATGCTCTCCAAGCAAAGGCAAACGCTGAGCATGGGACCATTTGAAGATGCCTTGATGAGCTGCAGGGTAACTACCAGACAAAGATTAAGCTCAGCCCACTGTGCTTGCTCCATTTTCATTAAAAGCTGCTCAGTTATCTCCTGCGAGCACTTCCCTGTGCTGCCTCAGGGCCAGTCACCAGCAGGACACAGCCAGCATCCTTGCCCATTTCCACACGCTTTCAGCTTTCCCTGCTCTCGTTTCCTCCATGTGCTCTGCTCTGGTTGCACACAGCTACTATCAGAGCTCCCACCTCTGTCACCTCACCCTTGTAATTCCCAGCCTCCAAAAATCCACACACCCTTTTGCTTTACGGAGTCTCCATCGCTCCTGAACACACAGATTCCTTGGTTAACTCTTTCAGCCTGGACACTTCCTATAAAGCCCGAAGTCAGTCCACTTCTCCTGCACTGCCTGCACACTTGGGGAGTCTCTTAAGATTACTGCCTTTACCATTGTGCAAACCGTACAGAAAACATATGGTGGATGTTTATTCCATGCTTGGTTGGAAGGAGCAAGTTCTGCTCTAGAGCAGTCTGGGCAGGTTAAAAACAAACCAAAAAAAAAAAAAAATCACTTGACAAAAGACTTAATTCTCAGTGTCATTAAACCCTGTCAGCTGGGAGAGGCACTGCATTGCCCTTCCTCACCCATGCTCGCCACATTGCTGACTACTATCTGCTAATGCAGAGAGCAATTTCAGTTCAGTTTTCCCCAGGCTGAGAGCTGATGGTACAGCAGGAGCAAACCAGAGGTCTGAGAAAGTGCACTGTCATAATGTAGCACAGAAAACTGTGCTGTGGGCTCTGCCTTTCTATGCTGCTCACGCTCTCTTCACATCAGCGATGCCGTGTCACTGGAGCAGGGTTCAGCAGACACCAGCCGTTCCCGGCAAGGCAGGAATCTTGGCCTGGAAGAGGGACCTAGGAATGAGATTGAGGGGGGAGCCCTGAATTCCAGTGGCTGTTTGAGCTCCTGCTTCCTTTGAAAAAAATCTCAGACAAATTCTCTGATTTGTCACCCAGCTGAAATGCCAGACCAAGCTGAAAGCTGAGCCAAAGAAAGAAATTTTCTGCTGCAAAGACCCATGTCAAGACAAACTCTGTTCATATTAACAATTACACGCATTAGTGTTTTGTTGAGAAAATCTATTACCCAATAGCAGCAGGTTTAGAAAGAAAACTCCAAGTGTCTGTAAAGGGGATAAAAGGAAGGGGAATAAACCTGAGGATTCGCACACAAGTCAGCTGGTTAGGCACATGCGTGAGCCAGAGCCCAAGGGTAGGAGACAAGGTTCCCAATGAGGAACATCTCTAGCAACTGGAAAGATCTCAGAAGAGCAGAGAGTAACAAAAAAATATGACAGTCTGCAGAGTTTCTTCTCTCAGCCAGCATCAAAAGTAGCAGCTTATAGTTAATTCCCATGGTGCAAGCCAGCTTTTAAAAGGGGATTAGTTTAAAGCCTGCTACAAACATGTAAATTATGGTGCAACCTAAAAAGAGAAAAAAGATCCTGCGTGGCCTTCTGCAACAGGGAGCTGTCACATGCTTGGACTGTTGGCGTCATATTTGTGAGTTTGAATGCTGAGAGGTACAGTGGAATATTACAGCCAGCTCTTTAGCATCTTGCTGCTGCTAGAGACACCTAAGCCAGAGGGGCAAGAGCAGATTGCTGGATGGACGTAAGTGATTCACGTCTGCAAAATGTGATTAAACAGAGGCTGGGTGAGCAGCTAAAAAGGCACCTCTGAATCTCGGGGGGGAGAGTTCTGGAAAGGAGAACGTTCTAGATGCTACGCTTGGATGTAGCAGATTGAAAGAAGGAAAATTTAGGTTAAACCTTCAAGAAAACTTGACAATGAAAATTATTAAGCAGCATAAAATTCTCCGGAGGAAGAGAAAGGTTCCAGTGCTTGGGAGTATTTAAAATCAGCCTTGACAATGTTCTCAGTAAGGTGTTCTGAAGCAAAACAGCAAAGCATAGCAAGGACTACACTGCAGGACCTAAGATCTTTTCCAGTCCTGATTTAATGATTAATTGCCTCACCTTATAGCAACAGAAATTAGTTAGCCTTTGTGGTTAATTACTGTGGCCATACAACAGCAGCTACTCAGGAGAGGGGCTGGAGAGAAATGCCTTCTCTCCAGTCACGGCTCTAGAGGCCCACACTGAATTAATATGCTAAGCCTGTCCCTGCAGTTATAAAAATGCTATAAAAAGGTATCTGCTGACCTGCTTTTCAACTCTGCAGAAACATCCTGAGTAAGCTGCTTTGGCTGTACTCTAGGGAGCTACACGATTAATGTGCTCCCAAGTGCAGTCTTCCCAGTAAGGCAGCGAGCCACCCTCCAGCTGCATCCCTGGCTTCGATAGCCGCATCATGCATCACCGTGCAAACATCTGTAATGATGCAGAAGTCAGCTGTTGGGGATAACTCTGAAAAAGAAACAGCTACAGTCCTCCTGCCATTATCTATAGCACTGGGACAAGACAAAGTAGCTTCCACCCTGCAGCAGCTCCATATCTTTCCCCCTCCAAAGAGCCAGGCACGCAGCTGTTGGTGCTCCAGTCCCCAGGACCCGCTCCATGCAGAGCAGCTCTGCAGCTATCTGGATAGCAGAAGTCAAACCAAGAGCAAGCTTGGAGGCCCTGTCAGCTTATAACACCTTTCCAAGTGTCTAAACCTTTTCACTGGCACATCAGGAGCATCTAATGCCACCTGACAGGTTATAGACAGAAAGCAGGTCTGAATGAGACTCTGAGAGAAATCTAGCAGCTACTTTGAAAAAAAATCTAGTGCCCTTCAAGTGAGAATGTGGGTCTGAGACAGCCAATGACAGCTACAATGATACCAGTAGCTGAAAAGTCTCTCCAGGTTTGACATGCTTGAAAGAAACCTCCACTTGCACTCAATAAATCCTCCAGTCCCGTAGCTTTGCAGCCTTAGCCCACCAACCTGCACACGGACTATTAAATTTTTAACAAGACCTTCAGCCTCAAACATTTGAGAGTTGATGCGGAAACATTTTATATCAAAATGTCTTTCTGTCTGCAATCTGGCTTGAAAAAGAAAAATATATTACTGCCTTGTGAATTTAGGCTAGCAGACTACCAGAGCTCCGAGGGATAAAATTCAAATGTGCCAGATTTTCATGTGATGCTTCACTGCTGAGAAGGTCTGAGCCCACTGGAGATCAGCATAGGGTTGTTTATGTCCTGTTAGTGATCCTCTAACTAAAGGAGTCAGTGCCTGGAGAAGTAATCCTGGAATATATTTGCTCAACTTGCAGCATGAGAACCCCTCTGATGCCTTTTCCTGCTGTGAAACCCTCTGACAGGCAGCACCGGGAGGTTTGGGAGAGACCTCACAACCACAAAGCCAAGCTATTTTCATCAATAGTGGAGGCTTCCAGTGCTTTAAATCCCAGGCTTGAGCATAAGAACCAACTTTCTAAGTTGGGTCTGAAAGCACGCACAGATGCTTTCCATCAGCAGCAAATACACAACATACCCACTTGGAATCCCATTAGCACCTACACTAAATTAAGGATTTAGTTCAGAGTTTGGTTCGGCTTTAACGTCTGGTAACAGCCAAGCTGCTAAGGCGAGAAGAGCTCTCCTCTGCAGCGCCTGTTTTACCTCCTCCAGCACAAGGGCACGGTTTCTCCGGCGCCAGTCTGCTGCTCGGGCTGCCAGATGCCTCCAGGGAGTGCTCTCCACTCGGCTTCACTGTGTTTGACGGGCCGGGCTCTCGGGATGCTGCGGGCATCCGACAGGCGCCAGGCGCTCTACCCACCGGCACGGAGCAGCGAGTCACCGGGGAAGAGCTCTGCTCTCGTGCACACAACGTTCAAAACGCACATGTTATCCAATGTGCTCTACCATGTGCCACGCCCGGCCTTAATTGGGAAGGCAACAGCTTTCCACCATGGAGCTGGAAACTGGCTGTGGAATCCACCCGCTGAGTATTTCCTTCAGGGAGCCTTTTGGGTGGGCTCTCTCCTTGCTGGAACAAGACCTTTGCACTAGCAGGGGTTGTTACAAACAAATCTAGGTAACAAAAGGAGGCAAATACCTTCCATTTCTGGTCACCCAGGAAGTCTGCTATGTGGTCTGGTAAGTTTGGCCCAGCTTACACAGGCAGATATTGTGCTATTTATCAGGCAGATTCTGAAAGCAGATCATCTGCTGGCTGGACTTGCTGCTCACGGCAATTCTGTGCCTTGTTTTTATTCAGCTGAACGTGTGAAGTCTCTTTCAAACTACAAAAGCTCTCCCTTTGTGACCTGAGATGTATCAACACTTCTCATGAATGAGACCTCCAGCACTGCTGCACGGCAAGTGAGAAGCTGAAGAAAGGAGGAGCACAGAACCGAGCGCTGAAGAATAAATATGCTCTGCTGCATCAACAAGGCCAACCTTTCCTCATTTGCTTTTGGAAAAAATACATATTTTTTTTGCCAAACATATTGGAAGAAACAACTAAGAAACACTCCAACTCAACCGGCTTGAGCGACAACTCTGCTTCCAAGTGTCCCTTTCCAGAGAAAGGCAGTTGGCAGATCTGTCCCTTCCAACACTCACCAGTCCAGTCAAAATAATTTTAAGGGTCTTCTGGGAAACTTCTTTGGGGTGTGAGCTCAGTAACTCCCCCCAGATAGTGCCAGGGAATGGGATGTAACCAACTGTTGATTTTGAATATTTATACCCCTATAATGTGGGTGCTCCAGGCTCAGACAGACACTACTGCTCTGGCAGTCTCTAGCTTGTTCTCAATTTTATCAGCTCCTGCAAGTAGTTACCATATCACAGTAAAGACTATTAGATCTGTGCCAGGCCAGGCCAGGCCCCATGTCTGAAATTGTCTCAGCAGGCTGGCTCCATTTCACCCATTTCCAGGGTTAGGGGAGCAATTTTTGTGAACGCAAATGAACAAAATTGAGTATTCCAAATGCACAACCCTTTCACAGTGCTTGGAAGGCCATTTATTAGGAATAGTGGCTCCCTTCATCAAAGGAAGGCCCCATCCCAGGCATTTTCTTACTCCAAATTTGGCTTGAAGCCCAGAAAGTGTCTGGAAAGAATATGATCTCTCACAATGCAAAATCAGAATCTATTTTCTTCTTTGAACACTCATATTCATAGTGACTAAGATACCCTATCTCCCCTTCCAGTGACAACCCTGATGGGCTACGAGTTATCACATGGGTTTTACAGCTTTGATGGTGACAAGGCAACAACAGGCCCCAAATAAATCTGTGCAACTACTGGAGCTATTAGCCTGACTGGCAACCAAGCCAAAGCTTCCAAAGACTTTTGATGGACACCCCAACCACTCCGGTGCCTTTGGGTGAGAGTCCACAATTTCCTGTAATTGCCATGCTCTGCAACAGGCAGGTAGACTGGGCAAGTAGACTGCAGCACCCACCAGCTCCAGGTAGCCTCTGCAAGCTTGACAGAAATGAATGCATCAAGAACCACTGCAGATTTCCTTTAGCAACAGACATGCTCTAAAGACATCCTGACAGCAGCTTGTTTTATCTGGGATGATTAATAAAAAAAGAGATGAAGCAGAGAGCAAGGGCTGTGGTGTCTTCAGCCTGGAGTGCTATGCCTCTTCTGATTTTGGCTTTATCCTTTGACTGGGTGTTGAACTCGACTGAGGCAGGATCTCCACAAGTCAAAAACATTTTCATTATTACTTTACGAAGGGAAGGAGAAGCCTTCTAGTCATTATCACATGCGGCAAGACAATTAGCAAACAGAGAAGTCTGCTCAATTAGGCACCACGGTTATATTTCCTTTAAGTAAGCCTCCAAAAATATGACAGTCCTCCTCCCCTTTTTGTAAAAACGGCTTCTTGCTAACTTGTCAAATGTTCTAGTTTTTTTTTTAATGTGATTACAAATGCTAAACCAGCTGTATTTGGTGGAAGATTAGAAACAGTAATCAAAATATAACCTGAACCAAACTTGTATTTATTACTCCTGAAATAGTTGCCTAAGGAATGCATTATCGGCCTTTCAAGTTTCTATTTAACATGACAAAAAGTTGAAAGCTATCAGTTTGGTTACCTCAGGATTTATTTTTCTGTAACTAAAGCAAGCAAGCAAACAAACAACAAAACAGACTAGGAGAAGAATGTAAGGTCCTCTGGTTCAAACTCGCCCTGAATTCTACTTCAACGTGTCCAAGCTCAAAAAAATTGCATTAAGCAATCTGATTTTGAATTGAGTGTTTTGATTCTTCAATGAATACAGGGACATTTGTATTCTCTATTTCTGTATTATGCTATAAATTGGTTCCTAAGTAGGTCACCAAATGATTCCTGAACATTTCAAGACAGATAATTTCTACACAAACTCACAAAACCAGAGCCCTGGCTGCCAGGGCAATGACAGACCTCCATCAAACCCACTGCTGTCAGGAAAGTAAGGGGAGTGCTCTTTTTAACTTGGCATCTGCTATCATGATTCAACTTTCTGCAGAGAAATATACTATTACTCCATATGGCAGCTTCCCCATTTGTAAAAGGGCAGCCAACTTCTATGGCAATGAGCTAGCTAGCAAATTAGCAACCGAGTCTGGCACTAATGAATGCTCAGCTGTCTCAATATAAGGTAGCTGGAGGTCTCCTTACATGCTTTCTCCTTGCTTTGTTCTAGCAGAAGATGCTCCAAGAAACAAAGTGTGTTCTGATTCCTTCAGAGATTTAATAACCCAAATACTTCATTTCCTTCCTGATCAAAGAAACTTGAGAATATCTCACTGGGGGAGTCTCCAGTGTTATGGATGCAGATGAAGACTTGGCTCCTACACTTTCAAATTCCCTTCAGAGGGGGTAGTAGAGCTTTCAACAGCTGACCCAAATGCAGTGATGTAACCACATGGTTGGGCCCTGGATGCAGAGGGAATTCAGCTTTTCCACAAAAAGCTCGCTGTGAAAGACAGCACATGGAATTCTTTCACTGTCCACATGCTCCCCAACACCACTGAGCACAGAGCTGGAGGGAAGGACTGCTCGCTTGAGTGCCAGAGGAGCTATTTTGAGTTGTTTGCCCAAAGACTCATCAATAAGTCATAAGGCCCAGAATGGAAGTCAAGGGTAGTGAAAAAAAATAGTTGCTCAGGCAGAATAAATAGTAACTTGTATGTCAATCTTCTAAGCTAAAAAGAGTAGGATTTGCTTCAAAATGGGATATATTCCCTTCTACGGACTGTTACACCTCAAGAAACAAAGCTAGTTCCCCCGTCCCCTAGAAATGAGGTGAGCAAGACATGCCACAGTACCACTTAACTGCATCTTTGGGACATGGCAAAAATCTTTGTGGATGACCCAAATACACCGAGGACAGGCAACTCTCTGAGCTGAACTCCAGAGACTGCCTGCACAGGACATGAAAAGGGAAGAGCTTCCCCAGGTGGGAAGTGTGGTCACCCTGACGTTTACTTCAGGTACAAGTGCCCTCAACGTACGTCAGTTCTGACGTAGACAGCCTTGAGTACAAACTGGGGGAAACACCTCCAAGGATCCATATTCCCCAAGGGAGCCCAATCTGATAAAAAGCCTATTCTAGAGAATGTAGGTTGCTCTACCATCCCCAGTGCACAGAGAACAGCTCCATTAATGAAGCATTGTGACTGCTTCTTCGTTTCTCCCTCGTTTTTCCTGGAACAAGTCTTGCTTGCCTTAGATTTAGCTATCTGGGGCAGAGAACTGCCAATGACTTTGGTAAAGTACCCTGGAAGTTAAGAGCACTAGAGAAATATTAATCACTCAGCAGTTACCATCTTCATTGTAATTCCTTTAATTCTCTCCATTCTTGCTGACATCTCTCACTGCCTGCTTCACCACAGCATGTGCTTTCTCTGATCAGATCAGCTCTAGCTCATAAGCCCAATGAAACCTCATACTCTGTTTAAAGAAGCATGTTGCTGAACCTGACCATGATGACTTAGCTGCACAGACAAGCAGCGGGTTTGAGGTGTTTGAAAAAGCAAATCACAAAATTAAAGTCCCTGCTTCAGGAGAAAGTCCTGTCCTTAAATATACAGTGTTTTGGTTCCACATAATTATTCTATACATGCAGCTTTTCATTCTGTCTTACTGAATTGTCTTGGGCCAGACATACTGAGCTGATGCTGATCTCTACCCCCCGCTTGGAACAATCTTTACCTGTAGGTTGTTGAGAGGCTCCATTTTCATGACTGGTCCCAGGGTGTTGAGAGGCAGAGAGACATCAATACTTTGGTTTGGCATCAGAGGTGTGTGAATGGCCAACGGGGTGCTCGGGATGACCCCAAAGCTGGGCAAGAGAGAAAAACAGGTGATGACAGCAATATGGAATTGCTGGAGAGCCCTGGTCTAAAGCCACAGTGAAGATGCTAGAGATGCTGTCCAAACACCTCTTCGTTCCGCAAGGACAAGCTGGTTCCTATTATTACTCCTGAGCTGCCCCTGTTGTTGCTCTGCCCCACAGAGATGAACCTACCTGATAATTTGCACCACAGAAGGTGCTCAAAGTAGGGCAAGGCATAGGAAACTGAATCAGGTCGTTCTCCCTGACAACGTGCCCAAGGGACCAGGCTCTGGGAACTCTTCCATTAAGCCCAGCATGGCATTGGTCTACTTACTGAGCAGCAGCCTGTCCAGCAAAGAACAGCACACGGACTCAGAAAAACAGGGAGAAAAACTCAGGCTTCTGGGCAATTTCATACAGAACCAGAGAGCACTTACAGTACATCACATCTGCAAAGGTGTTGCAGTGTTGGGAGCCAGGGAAGAAGGAACTGAAGCTGACAGAGAACACACACATAACCAAGGAGGAATACATAGTTCACAACAGCAGCACTGTGGAGTAAACAGTACAGCACAGCCAGCTGCCTGGTTCGGGATGCCAACATGTGGACTTGAGCCTGGTTCTGTTTCTTGGCTTGGGACTCCTTCAGCTGGGGACACGTGCTACCTCGCCTGCTACCACGTCAAGGTGAATGTTCAGATGCCTCCCCAGTCCAGCTAAGAGGCTGGATTAATTCCACAGGCACCTATACTTAACGCAGAGAAAAGGAAAGGCAGTTCATAGTACACAAGGGTCATGTTTAGTGTGTACTTATGTACTTCAAACAAAAGCTGTTTGAAGTAAAGATGCCCGACAATTTGGACATCTACCTGTAAACACATCTCTCTTCAGCAGAGTTCATGTTAACTCAGAGAGGGCAGAGCATTTCAAGAAATACATCAAAGACTCAAAGACCTGCATTTTTATTTCATGCGCCAAAAAAATCATGCTGCCCCTGAACAAAAATAGATACCTATGCACTGGGCATGTCACAGTTTCTAAATCACATGGCCTTGTCTTGGTTTTCCTGAACTTTCACAGTTCTAGGTAGCTGAAATTAGAATATTCTCAGCAAGAGAATAGCCATGGGATTTGCCTTCTGCAGCCATTTCACCTTGGGAGACATAAAAAGCAGTGCTGTTTCCCTTAGGCTCAAAAGAAGCTGTATTTTCTACTAAGTAACAGTGACATGACAGCACACTAAAGCCCTAGGAGTCTTTTTCCCTCCTAAAGCCCTAGGAGTCTTTTTCCCTCCTTCCCACCCAAATGCTGTCTCTGGAGAGAGCAGTGAATGTGATTATTAGCAACAAGAGTAATGCAATATAAATTTCCCAATTGCAGACTTAAATATTTAAGCCTAAAGAGCCAGTCCTCTACAGCTCCTTCCAGAATGAGAGCCATAGTGGAAGCTGGTGACTGCAGGACAGAATTTGAATAGTAGTTGAACGTATATGGTATGTGAACTGATAGGCTGGGAAAGGAGAAACTGCTGGTTTACTACAGAGCAATCAAACTTCTTGCATCCTTGTGAGACACTGTGTAGGTGTGTCCAGAACAGAACTTGATATATGGACAGAATCAAGAGCAAGATGTCTTGTTTTGCAGGCCAATTTACATGAAAAAATGGCTACAGTAGCCTCGCAAAACTCTCCAGAAAATACAGCAGTCCAGGGAGAGCATTTACTAAGACTTACTTAGCATAATGTCTTCCGTAAGTATATACTACTCATCCCAAGAAATCTCAAATTTGCAAAGCTAACAGTGATGTTAAAAAGAGTTTCAGGGATCTCTAGCATATAGAATCCCTTTACTGTGAAGAGATCTTTTAAGAAATGTGGAGAAAAAAATCAGTCACATCTCCTTTATAGTCCTGACAAGAACCAGTCTGGCTCTCAATACTTTCTCAGGATAATCTATAGCAAACCAAAGGGCATTCAGTTGACTACACTCCAGTTGCCCTGCTATGGAATGTCTTTTGGCTGGTATACGTTCCTGAGAACAATCTGTATGCTCTGAACATTCAAAAGGGGCTGCTCCTTCTGACAAAATTATTTTGTGGCCAACTGTAGAAAAAACATTTGCCACAGGCTCTTACTTTGAGAATTCTTCCCTGACAAATGGCCTTATTAACAAGAGCTGTGCTTCCAGACAGTTTGAGGGGCAGCACAGCAGCGAAGGCACGAGGTGTAGGCATGAGGGATTGATATTTCTGCAGCTCAGATGCTTGCCTGTTCATGCTTTCCTCAGGGCACTTACTGGCTATAAAAACACTAACCTGCCTAACAACTCATGAGGCTGCTTTAAAACTTTGCAGAGATTAAATGGGGCAGATGCTGCTTCAAGCTAGGAGAAAGAAGGGATCACCTGCTGCCTGATTCCTCACTGCAGCAAGAAAGCTGCAGTTAGAGCAGACAACTGAAAAACAAGACCAACTTGTCAATCTGCAGTTTCAGCTGTTTCACAAAACTGTGGTCTGATGGAGAGTGCAGGCTGTGTCTAACAGCTGACTTCATGGTGGAACCTCACACCTACACCAAGGCCTCCCTGCTCTGCACAAGTAACTTCTTGCAAGAACTGCCCCATTTGCTCTCCTTCCCCAGCAAAGTCTTACATCATTTTTTATGTTCTCCTGACAAATAAACAGTAGTTGAGCCAGAGCAGGACCAAGATGAAGGATGATATGATAAAGGCAAGGAGGTTTGCTATAGGGTCCTGCCTCACCCTGGCAGTAGACCAACTTGTCCATAAGGCTCTATCTAACAGCACAGACACAGATTCCTTCCATGGGAACATGTGATCTTTAATCGAAGCAGACTAAGCATATGGTTTTCTTACCTGTTCTTGTTAAATTGAATGGCAAAATCAGTCATGTGCTGCAAAGCCTTATTGGTAAAGTTCATCTCCATGTAGATGTGGCCTTGTCTGTGACTGAATGTGCCCGAGATCTCCAATCCTTTGGCCTTCACTGCAGGCAACCAAACCTGAAACAGAAGAGATCTTATTCAGCATAAGAAATTTGGCCTGAAGATAACAAACAAGCATCATTTTCCAACTAACAAAAAAGGTCCTGAGTTAGGAAAGCCAGCTACGCTGGTACATTAAGCCCACAAATGCAAAAGAAACTCTACAGGGAAGATGCAACATGGGGTGTTGAAAGGATCACGCTCACCAACAAAGAATAAGCTGTCTGCTTCTAATCCTTATTTGTTTACCGCACTCACGTAAGAACTCAAATATACTAAACATTAGTGTGCACAAGAAACAGCCAGAGTTTGTGTCCATCACACTAACGTGAGACTTACCAAGTCTGCTGATGGATAGGCTTCTCCAAGGACTTGTTGGGCTATTAGAGGCAGGACAATGCTAAAATTTGAACCAAATAAATCACAGGACTGATACTATTAGCTGTTTGGATTCTGGATTCCCAGAGGAACTTCATGGAAAAACCCAGACTCACATATGAGAGGCTCAAAATGAAGTACTTCTCATCTCAAAATTAGGGGGTTCTTTTGCAGTTGGTTTTATTTGGCATATTACCTGTAAGCAGCTAAGTATTAAAAGCCTGACATACACTTTGCAGTGAGATCTTGATTTCACAGGCTGATTGTACTTTATTCATCCCTTGACTACTCAGTAAAGAGAGCAAATTTTTTATTTATTCCCTTTCAGGTATAAAAGGCTAACCCTGAGCCACTCAACAGTTGATCTGTTAACAGAACCACGTTCTGTATTTAATGAAGCCTCCAAAATAAGCATGCTTCAGTTAGTGCATCTGCCTTCTCTGTCACTAACAGAGCATTTATCCGCATCACACTGCAGCATGCTCAATCCCAATCACAATTTTATCTTTCTTCAGAGGAACGCAAAATGGCAGTGAAGGAGTCTATGAAAGTTGTAGCAAATGATACCCTGCCCTCAAATTCCTGGGGAATCTTGCTAAAGGTAAGGTTTCCAGGAAAGCTCCTTTCTCAAGGTTGAAAGTCTCACAGCTTCTACGAGCCGTTCTGTGGAATCATATTGTTACGGGCAAAACGAGGAGATTGCCGAAATACAGAAGTCTCTAACTAACCCTTTCTCCACCAAACCACTGCTCTGCCTGGGAGAAACCTGCAGCACACCTCTGATGGCACTGAACGGAATTGAGAGGTCCCTGTGGCACGAGGGAGCACCAGTAAAGGGACAGGCCAGTGATCTCCGCTCCCTGTTGCAGGGTACTGGGAGATGCTTGTTCTTCTTACGTACAGACTTTGGAGCTACGTATCCTCCTGGGGCCATGCCTATACCAGACGAGAGCTCAAAGAGATCGTTGAGGCCGCTGCTCACCACCGCCGGAGTGGGTGAAGGGGCAAAGGTTGCCGGCACAGAAGAGGGAATGTAGGTCTGCCCCACCTGGAAGAGCAAGAAAGAAGAGGCATTGATTAACACCATCTATGAAGAACACTACTCATTAAATAAAGCATGAACTCGGGCAATATCCTGAATATTTTAAAGCCCTTTGCAGCTTCCCCGCTGAATTATCAATAGTGCTAAATAATGCATTTGATTTCTAAAGCTCTTGTCAACTAATTCCCACACTCTGCTGTCACCTCAACCATGCAATAGTCTTCACACCATGATTACAGTCCCAATTATCCATTTCCATTATGGAGAAGTCTTTCTTCTCCATCTTTCCTTCCCCAAAAGACTATGTGTTTTAGGGACCAATCATTCATAAATCTAGTGAAAAGACAAGATACTTCAAATATTCTCCCAGCTTTGGTAGTCTATGGGTATTGGCGAGACTTGGCACATTCAGAGATAATGTGGGCATCATGACTGCGTTGTGGATCCCTAACCAAGGCCAGAGCTCTACATTCTTTGCCCTAGGGTCAAAAAAGTTCATTCCATGAAGCAGAGCTAGTCCTATTTGCCTGCCAGAGGACAACCTTCCTGCAAGAAGGGCAATCATTTCCTCTAGGACTGAAAGAATGATACCAAACGTTGGTATATCAACCATTATATGCCAACTCCAGGTAGGATGGTCACACTCAGCTTAAAGTAACCAAATTCTCTTTACTACGAGCAGGAAGAATTGAATATTTGAGAGCAGAATTCACCACTGTCAGCCGCCCAGAAACAGGCAGAATGGCTAAGGCAGGCAATAGGAAACACTGATGACAAGTCTGGATCTGAAATC
>JAVCKT010020775.1:12007-43655 GCA_032273925.1 Rhynchotus rufescens | reverse complement strand
ACCTGAGATGTGATGTTTTAACCAACCCTTTGGACATGTGTGACTGGCAGTTTTGCAGAATTGGAGGGTAGTTTTAACACTTAGGAAGATTAGAACCTGCCTTTGTAGGTGTGAGTCCTACAGAGCAAATACCTCTCCCCCACTTTCGGGGCATGCTACTTGGAGGGTACATGCAAAGTGGCACACAGGTTCTCCCCTGCCCTTAAGCTGAAGATCAAAAGGAGCACAAGGTTCATAGGGAAAGGAGGAGCAGACATAACAGTAAGGGTCCCTGGAAGGCCTTCCTCCCCAAACTGAGTACGCTTTTCCCCTTAAAGTGCTGGTTAAACCATCCTAGAAGGACTAGAACCTTCTACAAGAGACTGCTGTCAGCATGGGTAGCAGTAGAGTGTCTACTGGATCCTGACTTCTGGGGAAAGTCCTACATGGCTTTTGCGATGAAACAAGCACTAAGTCATTCAGCTGAGACTTGCCTGTGTGTTACGGTAGTAGCAGAGCAGGTTTTATGCGCAGAGAGGCATGCAGCACTGGCCTTACAGCTGCCAAAGCAGTTACACAGGGACTGGGATATTGCTAACCTGAACATCTGCGCTCAAGCCTTTCCTAGCTAAGAGCTTGGAGAAAGGAGAGCCAAGCAAGGTCAACAGCTCCAGCCCTTGCCAGAGGCCCAAGTGGCAACTTCATTCAAAGCAAAATAGGTTGGGACCTGTGTTTTTCAGTTGCAGTTGCCCACTTTCAAACACACTCAGAGATTTAACCATCTTTAACACATAATGGTAAGTTTATATTTAAAAATATTGAGCTTTGGGCAGCTTGTTAAGTTGGGAAAAAAATGGAATGGCACTTACTGCCGGACTTCCTCCAATGCCCCCGCCAAGGTCACTGCCAAGCTGAAAGAGAGAAGGAGAGAGAGGAGAGAAAGACCGAGTTCATTTAAGCTAAGTGTCAGATGGCCAGAGCAGAGCTCCCCTCCCTGTACTGCTGCAAACGTCTCGCTTGCCACGTACAGGACAGACAGAAATGTTATGACGGGAAAGCACAGGGAACAGAGGGGCTTTTTTGCTGCTTTGTGAACAGAACTCTTTGCAGAATGGCTCCACATACCTACTGGAGGAAGGAGCATTTTTTTCCAGGTTAATAAGACCAAAACTTCATCCCATTTTGAGCCTGACCCCTGTATGATAAACTCTGCACATTTTTTTCCATGTTTCATGCATCAGCTTTTGCTTCAGCCCACAAAACTGGCTGCCAGCAGTCCTGAGCAGCACTACAAAACCCCGTGAGGCAAATGAAAAGGAATGAAAATAAAGCTGGCAGGAAGCTCATACCCTGAAAGCTTTAGTTTTCTAGGGAACAGATATGAACTATAGGGAAAAAGGAAAAAAAGCAAACCCCACAATGCAGCCTTGCTGTGTTTCTCTGACATGTGGCTCTTTGCAATAACTGGGAAGAAAGAGAAAGGGAGACCAGCTCCTGGGCTGCTGTTACGCTCTCTTTTTGCTCTAAAGTCGCTGCCCCTCCTGGATGGGGCACAAAACCAGCTGTGAGATCTAAAAGGCCACTCCATAATAGCAAACAGACCTTACAGGGCAGCAGGACACTTCAGTAATGATCTCTGCCAAGCTACACAGCTACCGTTTGAGGCAGCTGGAACAGCCACCCGTGTAGCATCCATGCACCTTCATCTCCATGCTCGGTCAGCAGTAGGACCTCTCCGGAGCCCTTCTTCCAGATTATCCTGTGGCTCAACTATAAGTTGTCCTATTATGAACTCCCTTTATGAAACCTCTACACCCTTTTCTTAATAGCAAAGTCGTGTTTTTAAACATCCATTTGTCCGATAAGCTTGAGAGAACGCGGTGCTCAGGACAGGCTCCACAGCCAGCGGCGGGTGCTCTTCGCAAGCAGCACTTCGCTCCTGTGAATATCCATAAAGCACTCGAGGGAGGACTGAGAGCCAGGAGGAAATGAGCAGAGATCTGCAGGGGTTATTCATTACAGAAACATCTTATCTGTGTCCTATGTTTTTGCTCATAAGATCAGGATTTTTTTTTTTTTCTCCTTGTGAACAGTTTCTTGTCATGTGCAGAACATGGATTACACCCTGGTAACACACTCAGAGGACAGGGGATATGCAGGGGACGGGTAGGTGACAGTCCCATATGGAATGGGCTGGCAGGCCAGAACACCACAACTTCCCTCCTTAAAGGCTTTCATCTTCCGTTTGATCACAGTATACAGGAGGTCTGGGGAGGCTGTCTGCTTTAGAAACACACTAAAACTGATTCTAGGTACATTATTCAAGCATGGGCCACTGTAATAAAAATATTTTCAAATTACACATCATGGAATAAAGCAGAAGTTGCCAGGAACTTGTCTGCATAGAGTCAGAGAGGGCCCAGTCCTATCCCTCTGCACAAAATGCCTGGAAATTCAACTTGGTTCTGGGTCCTCCCAACCTGTTTCCTGGGAGATCTCATGGTAAAAGCAATGGACACTAGACAAGAGATACCGCCCAGCTTCACAGTTAGCTCTCTGAGCACAATAAGAAGGATACGGGGAGTTGAGAAGAGCAAAGTTGCAAGGTGATGATTTACTAAATGATAGCTAATCACCAGAAAACCAATAAAACTTGACAAATTCCTTTAGTGTTCTGGATCCCCCTTTTATCTCCTAGCATCTCTCTATCCCCTACAACCCCTAAGAGCCCCTGATGCAATATTAACAACCATAAAAGTACAAATCCATACAAATTGCGTTCTGTAAAAAACAGTCCTAACACCATCTTTCTATCCGTACGTGAGGTTATAGCAGAAATTTACAGGAGGCCCCTCTTTGACAACAGTGGTTTCTTCACACGGACTCATCCTTCTGCAAACTGGGACAGAATAGTGCACAAGCCCCCGTCTTCGTTTACTTAAGAGATGACAGATAAGAGATAAGAGTCAAAAGAGGGAGTAGTGATAGACTAAAGAAAGCCAGGCAAAAGATATAAATCCAATTAACATCAAATTTAAAAAATGGGACTTATTATAGTGTCAATTTTCCCCCACTGAAACAGCCTGGCAGAGCAGAGTTTTGTTCTACAGGGTACTCTCAAGCCAAGTCATATTTTATATGAATAAAACAGATCATTTATGCATTGTTACTGGCTCACTGAGGAGTAATAAACATAACTACTACACCCTATACAGAGTCTTGTAGGAGAGATGAACTCCATACTTCTTCTTTTGGACTTTACTGGTTATTGGTATAAACAAAGTAAAGAAAGCAATTCATTTTCAGATATTACTGTATGCATGGAAGATTTCTGGCACATCATTGTCTGAAGCAGGAGAAAGACTAGTTTATCAAGCAGGAAGCGTTTTTACAAAAGGCATTATGGAAATGACTGAATAATTTTGCATAATCAAGCCAGATGTTAACTATTCTACCATTTCCTACTACACTCATCACAAGAAGCTGCAGGCTACGAATCCAACCTCGAAGAAACCAGTAACACTGGTATCTGCATGTGCTCAGTGCAAAGGAAGGACTAAGTGACATACTGGAGATCTTCAAGCTATTTGCAAGGCTTCCATTTTCCCAAGCCATCAAGCCTTGGGAAATAAAAAGCAGAATTCAGATTTGCTGTTTTCTTGCAGTTGGAGTCTCCCCACCTCTCACCCCCTGGAAGGCAGAGAAAAACTCACAGGTGCAGAGAATTAATCACGACCCTCCTTACATTTCTAGACTGAATCCAGTAATCTCTGCCTTGTGGCAAAAAGGAGCTGTCCTTCCGATGCAGGAAAGCTCTGACCTCCTGCGGTTGAAGCCCAGCTGGGCTCAGCAGGAGGGTCTGTGCGTAGGAGTTTGCGGCTCTCAGGACTCCCATGCCCGGGACCAAGCTCTGCTGATGCTCGGCCTCTATAGGTGACAACACAGCCATTCCACAGAATTGAAATGGAGACAAAAAACCTAAAGAATTAGTCAAATAAGTTCCAAGTCAAGCCTGAGGTGCACTTTAATGTAGCAGCATGGAAGCGTTCTCCATCATTCCTGGCTGTCACCTTGCCATATAGCATCCATACTTCTCTTGTAAGGTCTGCTTCACTCAATCCTCCCAACTCCTGCAAGACACTCACGATCTAGATTTACTCTGAACTCAAAAGATGGAAGAGACAGTTGCAGGGATGTGTCTGAGTAACAGGGAAAGAGGAAGACGGAGGGAACAGGAACCAATTACCCACCGAGTGTCCTCTCCCATCTGTAGTGACAGGCAGAACGCAGAAGGAAAGAGCAGATATTATTAGTGAAGCATGAAGTGCTGCTGAACCAATTCCCAAGGGCTGGCAGCTCTAGTTAACCGTTTCTACTCATTCCAAGTGGCAAAGAGCCCTCCTTCAGGGAGGATCACGTGAGCCTGTGTTACAGGAGCAGGGAATGGCCCAGCTAGCAGGACACTGTGCGTACAAGAGTGCTGAGGGGTGGAGACAACCCCAGCCAAACGCCGAGACTTCTTCAAACGGGAATTTCCTTCATTTCCATTGAACCTACAAGCCAGTCTTGTCCCACCAGTGGTCGAGCAGCTGCCTGGACTTGCAGCAGAGGTCAAGTTCTACCTTCTGTGGACAGCGGCAGCACCAGCACCTCTCCCTGCCGCATCGGCACCTCCACTTGTCATTGGCTGCGGCTGCTCTGCAGTTGAGGAGCGCTTGCCCTGGAATTTCAGCTCCGTGCAAGCAGTTACGCTGACTTCCGCAGCAGCTCCAGCGTTGCTGCACTTCATTAAGAGGGTCTATTTGCATCTTAACAGTGGCTGGTAATGAAGTGGCTCTGTTGAATGGTTCATGTGACACTGAGGGGTTACAGGCTCCCACTTCTGCAACATGACGTGAGGGGGTTGGAGCTCCAAAAAATACCAGGGGAGGGTGGAGCCAGGACGGAGCCGCAAGGCGCGCGGCGCGGCGAGCGGGACGCTCGGTGCCCTCAGTGGGGCTCTGCGCTTCCGAGCCACAGCTCCTGCTAACGGGGGCAAATGCTGCCTCCCCCCGACATCGAGGAGCTAGGAAACGTGCCCTCACAGCGCCGTGACAGCACGGGACACGGGGCACCGAACAGAAATCAGGTGATGTGGTCGACTGAACAGCTGAGCAAACAGCAGCCCCTCGACGGGGGCTAATTCTGTTCCAAGTGTGGGCTTCACTGCACCAACGACGGCCTCTGACCCGCCGGGGGCTGCGGACACGGTGCTGCGGCCTGAGCTGCCGCGGGCACCAGGCACTTTCAGCTCCCTGCTTACTGCCCTGCTTGCAGCCTGGCAGAACTGAAGGGCATCGCCCAACCCACGCGGTGCTGAAGGTGCTGGAGGACAGGTTATGCAGCCCTGGCCATGAGCTTCAATAGGACTCGCTGCCAATGCTTTGCCACGCTTAACGATCTCTAACAGCAAATGAAACTGGTTGGATTTTCTCGAGTGTCAAAAAAACAACTCTGCAAAGCTCCGTGAGTCTTTTTATGCTCGCAGTAATAGCCTAAGCAAGCTTAAATCAGGCATGAATGAGCTCCTGCACCCCATTAATGCTGTTGGGGTGCAGACCGACCCTTTCTCAGGAGAACTAGCAGCGGTCTGAGCAAAGCAGGGCAGCAGGGATGAAACGAGGCCGGCAGCACTGCGGGTGGCCAGGGCAGCGCTCCGGGGACACGCTGTACATGTGGTGCGATGCAGAGCCCGGCTGTCCCTACACTGCCGTGCCGGCAACGGCGTGTCAGCCAACGTGTTAGCCACACAGAGAGCCGGGACGGGGCGGACTGGGCACCTTTCTGGACTTCCAAACCAGATCAGGCTTCTTATTCTAACGGTGTCACCAACAGAGAAAGCTAAAGCCACTCAAGGAATCAACTAACTTGGCAGAAAGCTTTGGGAAAAGCCCAAACATTGGGGAGGCCCTAATCAACCACAACTGGGCAGAGCATCATCCACTGAGGCCAGGCATCCACCTCCCCATGTAGAAACAGCCAGGGGCGACAGGTACCACAGCAGCCTCTGCATCCCAGTGTTTCCAATGAGCTCCAAGACATGCACTCGGGACTGGGGGAACTGATGTTTCTTCCCAAGTTTGCAAGGCTGCAGGTCCCACGGGCCTGGACAGGAGATGACCAGCTGCTTCAGAGCATGGGGAGAGGTGGGACCCTGCCCCGAGGGATGCTCCAAAACCCCTGGGGTCAATCCCTCACTATCCAGCCTGACTACATCCAGCTCCACCTGCCACAGCCAGGAACTGCCAAGGCAGCCCAGGTATTACAGAAACGTCTGTACATGCAGTGTGCACTAAGCAGCTTTACAATTCAGGACATAAATCAGCCTCAGCAGCTGCCAGCCTTGAATCAATAATATTCTTGTAGATGAGTGGCTAGAGTATTAAATAAAATCCTTACATAACGGACAATCCAAGCTTGTCCAATGCTACAAATTTACTGCTCTGCTGCAGGGTTTTAAGCCAGCCTCTGTGACTCCCTGCCACGGCACGGGCTCACCCGGAGCCCCGGGATCTGCCAGCAGCTCCCGCGTCTCGCACCCGCGGGGTTTTCTCTGCAACTGAACACAAAAAGGTTCAAAGTCAAAATGACCCTGGCTCGTTACAGCACAGATGGACAAGTGCTGTCCTACAGAGAGCTGCATCAACAAGAAACCAGGAGCTGGAAGGCTGCATAGGATCTGCCTGGAGTTTAGCCACTTGGAGCCTGGAGGGGAGCGAGTATCAAATCCTCAAATCCTGGCCCTCAGTGCATGGAATTCTGCATCCTGGAGTCTCCTCCTGCCAGACCAGGGATCACTATCACTGCTTAACACTTGGGAAGCAGAGAGGAAAAAGCTTTTTAACCATGTTTTATAGAAGAGAGTAAAGCAGAGAAGAACAAGAACTGCCCAGGGTTATGGAAAGGAGCTTTGACCCGGAACAAACTCAGCCCTGCCTCTGTTAGGCAGAGAAGAGCTTTCCATAAGTTATCGAGCAAGCCTGCTCTGACTATAAGCAAAGAAAATTCTGTTCCTGTACTTAAAGGCCTGGTGGTTTTTTTTGTTAACACATGCTTACCATCTGTGCACGTACGATACGCACATGTTAAATGTAACATCGATTACAAGACTTACTCTTGAGCTAAAATGCAAGATATAAACTGAAGAAAACAACTTATCTAGCAGCTGAAGTCTCAAGCACCTAGCAATGCTTAAGAAGAAATTCAAGAAAACAGCATTAATTTACTGTTTATCTAGTTTTACACAACGCAGTTGCCATTCAAACGTCTAGAAGAAAAACCCCACAGTTTGAGAATTTGAAATTCAGAATGACATTTTTTTTAGAAATTAATGCTGGGGTGGATCTTTCTGGTTTAGTCTCACTGGGACTTTCACTGCAAGAACATCCCTCCGGAGACAGGCACGCACTCCCAAGGAAAGGAGGCGTTATCGAACGCACAAAAGCCACCCCCAGTATCCAAGAGGATCAACACATGACACTGAGTGAATGTGACAAAGTGGCTGATAATCTGCCAGCAACCTCTTCCAGACCTTCAGCTGCCTTTGAGCTGCTCGAGCTGCTGATGCAATCTCGCCATCACAGCCACTGGTTTCGTATTGACTCCCAACACACCCCAAACCATTTCCTTTCACTGTGATGCACGCAGGCTTATTTAGCCATCGTGCAATTACTTGCAAAATGGTGCTCCGAGACGTCACTGGACTTTGTCCCAGTTAAGCTGGGAGATGATGCCAGAGGCGTGAGGCAGAGTCCACGCTGCATTCGAACACCGAGGCTCCCAAGCCCAGAAAGGCTGCTGGTGACAAGCAGATAATAGACCTTGAGAGCAGAGGTGGCAGAAACGCCATCAGCAGCAGCCTTAAAAATGACACTAGACAGAAGCTGCTGGGAACAAGCAATCTGTTCTTCAATGAGACCCCCAAAATGCGTGGCTCCAGTTCTCCTGCTAAGACTCCTAAGGTAGCAGGGGGAATGGGAAAAGGAAGCAACTAAAGCAGCACACACAAGAGGGTGCATCGGCGTGCACGGGCACACAGCTCCTTTCCCCTGGTGTACAGGCCAAGGGGACTAAATGCCTTCTGCTTTGGGAAGAAAAAAGACTGCTTGCATCGCCCCGAGCTTTGTGCAATGGTACAGGTGCCTCATTTGATCTTCCCAGCAAAATAGGGGAAGAAAGTGAATTAGAACAATTTCAGAGTAATGGAAAGGCAAGCTTTATAGCCAAAAGAGAGAGAGGCAGCAATATAATACGCAGAGAAATGTGTGGATGAGCTATCTGGAGGAGAGGGAGATTGATACACCAATAGCCAGCATGCATACTGATATCCTGATAGCCAGAGTACAGATAAGGGTAAGGAAGAGGATTTATTTGGGATCCCAAGCCCAGTAATTGACTGCCTGAGCAGCCCAAGTGACCGGCACCCCTGGCTCCTGGCCATTTTTGACTGCTGGTGAAGGATGAAGCGCTCAGCCCTTCGTCAAGGAGGCAGCCCGGGAGCCGCAGGTCAGGCTCTTAACACATCTCCCCCACCTACCACCTATACAGAGCACGGGTGTACCTGCATTTTGAGCCCGGGTATTTTGTTTGGCACAAAACTTTGCTTAGTATTAGCCCAGGATTAGTCCAAAGGCCAATCCCCTGACAAGCACGCAGCGCAGCACGACACTGCCTAACAATTAAGCTAATTCCAGGTTGGGGTAACTCAATTTGGTACTTTTTAAACACATGCCCACAACAACAAAATAAGAGAACAGGGCAACATTTGCTCACATACAGACCAGGGTGATTAAGGGACAAGCAAAAGAGCCAGCAAAATACATGGATTTATCTGGACAAGATTCATTTACACCTGTGAGACATAAGGAGGAGAAAAGGCATTTGCAGCAACAGCTTTGCAATAGAAAGTGTTCCAGGAGGGAAACAGCCTCTGGATTTTGTCAGTGCTCCCCCCATCTAATAAGTCATCTGTGTCAGCACCGGCCCACGCAGCCCGGGGCACAGCTACTGCCCTGCCCAGACACCAGCACTTTGTTAGATAACACCAGGGAGCCCCATGAATTTACTTGAGGCTTGAGGGAAAAAGAAAAAAAAAAGTAGTAAAAAAGCCTCGTATCATGTAAACGAATAGCTCTAGTGCCAAGGGAGGTCATTAAATTAAGCTCGCTGATGCCAACTGTTCATTTTTTTCTCCTAAAACTAAGTTTTAATCCTCCTGTTTTGCCTCTTTACTTATCTGTGATTGCTAATGACATACAAAGGGTTATTACAGATGGCCTGCGAGGCCAGTAGAGACTGAAATTTAACTCCTCACCACTCTGAGCCACCACAGCGCAGCTTCCTGCAACATGTGGACACAGAAGATCCCACATTTTGTTGGCAGCGGCTCCTGCAGCGCAGGACAACGGCTGCGAAGGTCACTGCTCTGCACTGCCAGCTGAGGCCATTTCCCTAAAGCCCTGTTCCCTTGCTGTAAACACCAGGTCAAGAAGGGCTGTTTAGATGGCACTGAAATATATCTGACCTCAGTGAAAATCAAGGCCATTAAAGGGGAGATTGTTTCCAGTTCATTAGCTCATGTAATGCTGTAGCTGGAAGTGGGCTTAAATGTCTGCTTTAATAAGATTATGGCACCTTAAAAAACTCTTTGGCAAATAAGGATTTGTTGCATCTGGATTCATCCAGCTGCCTCCTGCTTTGATGATTCACAGCTTGATTCACAAGGAAGAGGCACCTAAGCCAGGCATGCAGACACCCTGAGCCAGCACACACAAGGCAAACCAAAAACCGCAGCAAGACAAATCCACCGGGCATCGGAAAACCACCTCGCTCTGCTCACTAGGGTGGGCTTAAGCAGATTACATGGCGCAAATGCAGCCAGGCGGCTTCTCAGCCGGCGGGCTGCCAGCTCAGGGCTCCCTGTGCTCCACCACGTGGGAGCAGGTCTGGAGTGAGTGACATTCCCTGCTCCTGGCTGCCCGGCGGCTGCCGAGGCAGGAACACGGTGCTGAGCTCTTCCCGGCACGGTAGCTGTCATCCCCTTGCTAAGGGAGTCCCTCGTTCCAGCTCAGGCCCAGCTCCCACCCCAGGGCAGCAGCAACGGGTGCTCATCCGCACTCCAGAGCCCTTCCAGGAGCAGGAAGCCACCGTGCGAGCTGCTGTGGTGGGGAGCAGGACTACGTGCAGAGCACGGCCCTATCAGCCTAACTGCAGATAAGATGCCACTGATACTAAGCCATGACCTACTCTGGAGAATACACTAGTGGGATGACGCAGAGCTATGACTTGCAGCACTGAGCGTTTTTGCAATGAGATTTAAAAGGGTTACAAACTGGAGGGGACAAATATCCTTTCAAAAAGGAGCCAGAATAATTACAAAGCACTGGGGCAATCAGAATCTTTGCAACAACTTTGTTGTTTTCTTCTCCAGACAGAAACAGCAATGAAAGATATATGCACTGGCCAGAGGGATTCTACAGCATATATCAATATTTGTTTCATTGCAGGAAAGACCTGCTGAAAGCTCACAAAATAGCACTAGTTCAAATTTCTTCAGAGTTTTAGGACTCGGCCCTGGCAGATCACAGACTCAAGCTTTACAAGAATAAGTGATCATGGCTTTGCAGGGATGCACATGGCTCCACTTAGTTCACAGCAGCTGAGGCTAAAGAGCAGATGACTTACCAAGCTGTCCAGCCCTCCTCCCAGGAGGTCCACAGCACCCATCTGCATGGAGGACACTTGGGGAACATTCACGGGGGGGCCCAGGTCCAGGTTCAGAAGGTCTCCAAGGAGGTCACCCTGCGATGGAATGACCTGTGGCTGCTCCAGGTTGGTAGTGGCAGTTGTGCCCACAGGGCTGTCTCCAGCATCAGTGCTGCAGGTGGGAAAAATAAGAATGAGAGAAATGAGCCATTAGTCCCCTCTGGTCTCTGGCTTCGGATTTCCAGCACAGAGAAACACGGCAAGAGTTGGCCTGTGCACAAAAGTTCAAATTACAGGTTTGTCCTGGCAGTTGATTACATACTTATCACATATGAATATTTATCACACCTTTATCACATATGAAGCAGTGTGTTAGGGAAAATGTCTCTTCAACACATACTTTGAACACAAGGACCTGCCATCAATCAGTCATTGTTTGCAATTCAGAAAAGGGCATCTTCAGGTGTGAAATCCCTGCCCACCTGAAAAATCACAAACCAAACCCTTCTTAAATCAGGAGCTATAAATACTACATAGGCAACAACACTGAAAATAAGTCTTTCCCAACTCAGGAGAAACTTCTGGAGATGATATTAAGCCTAGAGAACTGTATGTAAATATGAAGCCAATAAACAAACTGCAACCACCACCACGAAAAATGCACATGTGTCAAACCCAGATTTCCTCCCCAGAAATCTACCACTAATAAAACTCTTAAACTGAATCTAACAACACAAGTTCAATCTCCCTATGACAGATCTGGATTAGCCACGTTCCACCAGCCAACACCAAGATCCACAACACGTTTCTAATTAAAAACTTCAATCTTAAATTGGCACCCCCATTTCTCCCAGTAATAATTTCTTCTTCTATGTATTAGCAGGCATGCTAACTACTAGTCTAGAAAAACTCATTATACAGCGTCCAGAATTTCTCATCATAAGCAGTCTGGCTCTTCTATATTCATTTGCCACTGAATTTCACAAGGAGATGAAAAGAAAATGTAAAACTCACTAGCTACTGGCGAACTTATTACAACATTTATCCTTTAAATCCACAGATGTTAATATTTTAGATAACTCCAATCTATTTTGTGTCCTGTTGCCTGCAGTAACTGGGAACGTTATTTGCAGCCCATATTATTGCAGATGCAGCTAAGGGGCAGTCACATATTGATGCCACTGGAATGAGTGTGGTGCTTAACACTGGGGCTCTTTCCTAGGGATTCCAGCTCCTGAGTAGTTCCAATCCTCTTCCTTATCTTATTCATCACCGAGGGAAGACCTTAAAGAACACAGTATAAGCTGCTCCTAACTTCCCTGCCAAGAGAAAAAGATGTAGCATAAGGACTGAAGAATGAATTAGTTACCAGGCAGCAACAGAAAGGGTTGAAAGCTCCTTTGCATGCAAAGATCTAGACCTCCGATGGTCCTCATATTAGTTGTCCTTCCTGCTTCTGCCTTCAGCACGGAGACTCTCCTGGCTATGCTGAACAGTTAACTAAAACAGTTTTGAAGAGGAAGTGGTTATTCTGCTCCACACCTAGACTGAGCACGGGCTTTCCAGAACAGCATGTATGAGCAGAGGCACATTACAAGCCTGGAGTGCACACACACAGCTCTTTCCCAATATATAATCCCTTTAGCACTACACCTCTTCAACACTTACTCATCCTGCTTCAGAGAGAGAGAAGGCAACGCTTCAAGGTTCTGGTTAACTGCGAGCCACAGTCACATAGAGATGCCACTGGAACACGTTGCCACAGGACAAGGCAATGTAGTAACGTAGGTACCACCTGCAATGATGTGACACCAAGCAGGCAGGGAGGTTTTCTTCTCTATTTCTATATATCTATATATCTATATATCTATATATCTATCTATATATCTATATATCTATATTTTCTTCTCTATTTCTATATTCTCTATATTCTTCTAATCTCTTCTCTCACCTTTCAGGACTACAAGGAGCAGATCAGTTTTAATACTGAGCAAGACCACACTGAATGCGTGGATTCAGGCTCCCCACAACCCTGCCCCTGAGGAGCTTCTCTCTATAAAAAACATCACTTAAAGAGGCAATTTGGCATCTTGTGACATGGTGCAAGGGAGATCTTGGCATAAACTTGACTAATCCATCCCACTGCCAGCAGTAAAACGGAAAGGCCACAAAACAAGGCCTCTTTATAAGACAATCTTACAGTGGAGAAGGCCAATGTGTCCCTAAATAGCACTATTCATTTTTTAATTCACCAAGAGGGCTTCTCTTGCACAGCGCCAGCTTTCAGCGTGTTTTGGTAAGCACTTTTTAGACCTTCTCCCAGCAATTCTTAACACTGTGGATAAAGCTCTGGTGGTTTTAGGTAGAGGTAATGAGTAATTATGGAACAAGAAAACCCAGAGCAACGTTAAAAATTGCTACAGTGGAAAAAACAGGGGAGGTTATTTAACTCTCCAGGCAACAGTCCCTAGTTTCAAGTCACATAAGCAGTATACCCAAGAATCTAATAAAAAGTAAGATTCCTTTCAATAGCTGAATTGCTTAAACTAAGCAAGCTACTCACCTAAAAGACTAGCTTCTGAAAAGACCTGAAAGAGCAACATACTGAAAGGCTGGCCAGTCAATATCAAATCTACGTCTTGCTAGTTCGTTTTGTTATAGAGACAAATCCTACATTAGGAGAGGCATTTGCTCAGGCAAAGCAACCGCAGCTTCTCTTGTGTGACTAGAAGACTTGTGATTGCAGCTCCTGGGTCAATGCAACCAGACTGGATTTCATGCACAGCAAGAAAACAATTCAGCTTCCCAAAGCCAGTCATACTACAGAAATAGCTTTAGTTGCTAAGAATAGCAGAGGAGTGGTGGCAGAAGATAGAAAAGGAGCAACATCACACATTGATTTATCAGTGCAATAGCATAAAATAGCACTGCAAATGTCACTTTGGGAATATATTAAAAGGTAAGCCTGGAGTCTGTGCCTCCTGCTGAAAAGCACACTCACGTTTGTAATTAATACAGTTGGCAAATAGCACTGCTTACTTGAATGACAAACCATGGGAACGGGCTGAGGAGCGACACCACCTGAATTTAAGCGACCGTAATGCCTGCTTTGCAGATCTAACCCCTCCCAGGGCTGTGATCACAGGGAAGTGTTAAAGCTCCAGATAATAAGGCATTATTTTCACAGGCTAGACAGGACCATATCGCTGTAAGCATCTTATTTTAAGTCCCAAAAGACTTCAGTGACAGAACCTAGCAGATTATACATTTCCTTTGCTTTACTTTTACAGATCCCAACAAGGAAATTTTGTTAGTCCTTCACATCTCACGTTCCCACTGCACAGGGTCCTGCTATTTATCAGCTGCAGAAAGCAGGTATTACTCCACACAATTAAGCTATATTCTTGCTGAAGAATAAGCTCTTATAGAAGCATGCACTGCTTGAATTGTGCAAGATACTTGATTTTACCACTGTTACCCTCTTCATGTGTTAACCTTGTACCAGTTACCCACAAAGTCTGCTTTGTTATTCCATCTCTAATGGCAAGGGCCTTGTAACCAGCGCTTTCTCAAAGGCCATTAAGACCTCTCCATGGATGAGAGCTTTATGATGCTTCCTCTGTCTTCTGGTGAAGAAACTCAGAAACATACATACATACCCAGGATTAAATCCTACAATGAAATAACCCCCTAAGTGATCTGTAAGCCTCAATACAATTGGAAAAAAAAAAAAGAAATAGAAGTGTGGAAAAGGTCCTCGCGTCTTTGGCATTGTTTGCTATGAATAAACAACTGATCTCCCCTATTATCACAAGAGATACCTCTGCTTACCTCCCATGGTGAATTGGCAAATGTTTGCGGTGGATCCCGTGGCTCCCCTCCACAAAAGCATTGGGTGGTTTGTGGTACACAGAAGCTAGGGACCCAATGTGGCAGATCAGCTCATCTAGCAGAGTCGGCTCAATCAGATCGGTCTCTTCAGAAATAAGGGGCTTTTCTGACAAGACCACTTCTTTGGCAGTGACTGGATCCGTGGACAGAAGGCGCCAGTAGATGTAGCCGCGATCCCGCAGGTCGGGGTTGTCAGAATCCTGAGACAAAACATTGCAGTAGTTGTGGGTTTAAATGGGACTAACCACTGCAGCCACTTCCAAATTTCCCAGCAGTGATTCTGGTGGATTTAAAGAATTTTCAGGAGCAAGACAACCACTAGTTTTGCAGTGACGTTACAAACCACTGTTTGTGGCCAACATGACAGAATTTAAATTTAAATGAAGGACTAAGTCCTGGTTTACTAACCTAAAAAGTTAACCAGATGGTCAGAGAGGAAAAACCCAGGACTGACAGAGCCCATAGCTGTCCCATCCCACAAAACTTCTTTTAAAACTCACCTGACACTTAATATAACAAGAACTAGAAGAACATGGAAGGGGCAGATGGGAGGAAAGAAGGCTGAAGCAAAATGACTCAGTCACATCTGAGAGTACTGGATAAGAGTAGCCATGCAATAATGCATATTATAGAAGAATGATTCAAGATTCCTGGAAACATACGACTTACCCAAGGGCACTCATAGGACAAAAAGATCCCACAGAGCTAGGATAGATCTTAATAAGCTATATTCTTCACGCCAAACGAGATCTTATTTATCCTGCTATTTAATTATTTAATGAAGTATGGAAAGATGCTAACGATACATTGTTAGCATCCCTCATCAGTTCTCCAGCTGTCAATAACATCTTTGTTTTACTGCAGAAAATTCTGACTCTGCATGAAACACTAATTATTTCTCTTTTCGAACAGCTCTGCCCAGAGCAGCAAAGTGGTGATAGTGTGCAGCTAATGTTCTAGGCATAGAGGAGCTGGTGTCGTTTTATTTTGCGGTGCTACATGTTTAAGCTGTCCACAGAAGAAAGGGCAGGGATGTTTAATCCCCAGGTGAGCAGAATAAGAGCTGCTTGTACACATTTTATAGATACATGTATATTTTTTTGTAAAATTTTGGGAGCACAGACTACACCTCACCTGCCTTCATTAGATTTTTCTCTCTTGTTCTGTGATCTCAATTCACACCTCTGCTCATCTATTGTAACCTGCTGCTCTGCCCTCTGTCTCAAGATATTCTCGGGCACACAGCACAACATCTATTTGAATTTAGCATGCTCAGTCTCATTACATTTTGCTTGCAGAGACATAGATATAATGTCTGGGTCAAGTGATTTCTCTGCAGTGCTGTTTTTCAGCTTTATAGTGGAGTTATGGGCTCTTTGCCCTTACCAATTCCTACGCAAACCTCCTCACCCTACTTGCAGTGGGCAGCTGAAGATCAGGGAGGGCTTCTGCAAGGGTAGAGGCAAAGGACCACACGTTTCTACTTTCAAACACTGACTGAAAACAGGCTGTTTCTTTCCACAGTCAGATACAGGCATTTGGAACTTTGATCCACTCACCGGAAGGCAAAAATCCTAGATCTTTTCTTTCCCATATTTTTCTTAAGCCTCCACTGCCTAGGGTCTGCATACACACACCTATAGCTGGGGAACCCATGCTAGTTTAATTATCCACACCAGCCAGAAAAAAGTAATGAGGATGTAGCAGCTTTGCACTATCCACCAGGTTACAAGCCTGCTAGGGACCCTGGTCACTACGGCACATCTGGGTCCCTCCCATCCCCAGCTGCTCCACTGCTATTTTTCCCAGTGCTGGCTGGGCTAGGCTGGCTCCTGCCATGATCACACCTGCATTGTGTTGTGCAGACTTACCCTAAGAGACATGCAATGCCTAAGCAGGGAAAGAAGTGTATGTAATTACCCTCCCACTCAAGTGAAAAACACCATCGCTACCTCAAAATCAGACCTTGAAGTAGAATGCTTTTTAGTGTTTCACAGCTACTTATCCTACCTCAATTCTCATATTAAACACAAGAAGTCAAACTGAATCAACATTTGTGATGTTGAGAAAAAACGGATACCTATTATATTCCTAGGGTGCCATTAAGTGTTTCGTGACTCAGCAGAGTGACTTTTAAACACTTAATACCTTTCCTCTCATGGCTTAGATGAAAGATATACCATGTCCTTGGCCCATTCTTCTCCAAAGAAGAGCTGAGAGCCTATGCAATAACATATTTGTCTTTACAGCTATGTAGGTTCTGAAGCAAGAACAGCAGGCTACAAATTTCTCGTCCATGCATCATGTGATAGTCCCATCTGTGAGAAACTGAGTATTAATAAGTTCATATGGATGACTCCTTGAAGCAAAAAGGACCAAAAAGGCCAGGTGAAGACTTTTCCTGCAGAAAATCTGGAGTCAATCACAGCCCATCCAAAGCAGCTGGAAGAGTTTATTTCCATCACCTGGTCTAGAGAAGAGCTGGTCTTTTTTTGGCTATGCCATTACACAGTTGTCCTAGTAATTAGAACCTAGGAGTTCAGGAAAATTGGCTTAGGTCTTATCCATTCCTGTCAAAGCAACATCTCTGCTTCCATCCTTCAAAACTACTGAATTTTTGTCTGCCAGCTCAAGCCTAGTCCATACCTGCAGTGATCTAAGCTTACAATATCCCTAGCTCAGCATCTCATGCATAATGAATCTGGGATCCTAACCCACTGTTAAAGCTTCCAACAGAGCTGCCACATTGTTTGGCAACAACCAAGTAAAAGGGAAAAGAAAACCCAACCTCAGTTCTTTTGTTTTCAGAGAACTGCTTACACAGAACAAAGTCTTTGCCAAGACCTTCCCCTCTGTCAAAGCCTCAGTTGTTTTAACTGCAAGCCACTTTCAAGGAGAAAGCATTTCTGTTTTTACAGAACTCTTACCTTGTTACTAACATTTAATATGAGGAAGGATGAGGGGAGAATTTGGATGAGGCAATAGCAAAGAAGAACAGTGCAGATGCCAGATCGCATGGAAACAGGAACAGAGCAGCAGTCAAAACCATCCTCTCTGGGAGAAAGAGAAAGCCTGAATCCCATCTACTAGGCACAGCTGACTGGGCTGGCAGATGGAGACACTAGTTCGCAGGTCCCCAGCACAGTATCTGGAGTGCTCTGATTCACTGGGTGTCTTGGCTTACCTGTGTGGCCAGGCTGAGGACCTGCTGAACGAGCTCCTGTGTCTCGGAAGGCTTTTTTAAGAACAGCTTCACTATAGCAGTCAGCAGTGTGAGCTGCACCTAAAAGAAAGGAATGCAGCAGAGAGATTACAAGACTTACCCATGCTTTAGTGATGCATTCCCAGTCTAATTATCATCCTTTGCTGATACGAAATCCAAGTCAGTGATTTATAACCACATTATACTTGATGTTGACAGTAAAACCCAGCACAGCGAAACTCCTGCTTCTCTGTTGCAAATAATTTTTAAAACAAGTCCCTAATCACTATGCTGAGATTAATGTTACAATTTTATGCATCTCAGCACTACTCTTCTGTATGTTCTAGTTCACAACAGGGTTATGTTTCCCCTAAGGCACCCAAAAGATGGAGTTCCTCCTGCTCTGCCTTATGCTCCAGGAAGAGAAGTTTGGGAGAAAATAGGCGGATCACAGAGAACACCTATACACTCCCACAAGTTTTATTTTAGCCAAATATTGACATTTTCTTTAGGAGGTATTTTATGACAACTGCAGTATACATGTACAGATAAAATGAAAACCAGTTTTACCTGGGTACTTTCATCATGGAAGCCCTCCAAAAAGCTTTCTAACAGCTCATCAGCATTGTCAATTCTTTCTGCATATTCACCCACTATCCAGATCATGGCAGCTCTGGCATCGGGTTCATCCAGGGAATCTAGGTTCTCACACAAAGTGGCAATGATGCTTTCATACCTGATTTGTCAGAGCACAGATAGATTACTTGGGTGAATTCAACTAGTGCAATGGATACACATCCATTCTGCAGAGAATCCTGCACTGAATTATAATGTCTCATATTCCTATGCAACACGCACTAGGCAGTATTTCACTCAACTACACAAGATCATTCTTACGCATTTTCCTTTCCATCCTGAGTGCTAATATCCCACCACTTCAAGAGCTCCACTGTTTCTTTAATCAGCAAGAGCACCTAGATGCAGAATTCAAGATGCAAAGTTGCCTCTCTTTCTTTTTTGGTAAAACGAACATTTGATCCAACAGTTCAATTCAGCTCCCCACGAGACTGTATCAGATCTTGCAGTTTCACTAGCCTCTCTTCCTGACTGATAGCTCTGAACTGGATATCATCTCCCAAAGGCCTCCAAAACCTTTCAGGACTTTCACGTACTTGTTGGGGTACTTGCGGAAGATGTCTCTGATGACTACGATGGCCTCCTGGACCACGTAGTTGACCTTGGTCTGGATGAGATCTAGCAGTGTGCTCACACAGCGCTCTGCAGATTGCTAGAAAGAAAAGCAGAATACCACAGTTAAAACAATTTGAAGAAAAGCCTCTTCCCAGCCCATGGCACACACATACTGAGACATCAGGGATGCCTATTAAAGGAGGCACCAGAGGAGGGGAAATAAAAGCACAACAGCTACAAACTTGGTAGGTATGTCCAGAATATCCTACATGGTGACCAGTGTTTGTTTACTGAGCAATTTAGGATACTTCACCATTAAGATAGTTTTGATGCTGGCTCCTTTGATGTGATCAAAGTGACTGTGTGAGTAGGTGTTGGATTCTCAAGAACACTGCCCACATTACTACTTAGGCCACTTTCTTGCTGGCTGTCAGTCAAAACAGGCCACCAAATGAGTTCTCTCGGACTTGTCCAAGCTGTGGCAACCAAAGGTGGGAGCATTTTGACAAAAACTGCTGGAAAGCATTCAGGGAAGTAAGGAGAAAGTGGAAGGAAGGCACACTACCCGCCATGGTGCAAGAAAAGCAGCAGATTCGGTATCTCTGGGGCAAAGTCACTGCCAATGTACAGTACAAATACAGCTATAAATACAAATCTGGCTGTTGCTAATGCAGCTCTCACACTAAACTCAAAATTTTCAGCTATGGGCACAGTAACAACAACTAGGCACTGGAACACTCCATAAATCAGAACTGGAATTCAAGGTAGGTAACTTAAGGAAGTCAATTCCCAAAGAGCACAGAGAGGCCGGACATCAGAAGAGCAAACTCCAGCACCAGAGAGCCTGGAATAGGGCAGTGATTTGGCTATTAGTAGAGTACATAGGAAGCTTCATGACACAGCTAGTGGTTAATGTGAGGAGCAGAGTGCTCACGACACTGCCTAGGCAATCACCACCAGAACATTCATAAAGCACTCAGTATCGAGACAAACCTTGTAGGGGACAAACAATAGCAACGTAGGTGGATTTTTCAATTCGAGTGAGCTAATAGTTCCCTTCATTTTTGGAAGAACTTGAAGGCTGAGGAGAGGAGGAGGAGGAATGAAATGACATTTAAGTCACAAGACTCATTTCTTGAGAATGGGCAAAGTCTCAAGGACAAACCTCAAGGCTTGTAGAACTGAAATTGGGACAAACAGAGACCAAAATATCTTTGTAACTTTTTGCCCATGGGCCCCCCCAGCAGTGATACCTTATCAGTGCGGCCTACAACCACACCAAACAGAGGAAATGCTAGCATGGAAATTGGACAAAAGAGGAAATCCCCTTAAAACCAGTCATTTTTTGTTCCCCTTTTGTTCCATCTTTGCAACTGCCACTAAAAGCCAGGTGATCTTAAAGAATACTCAAGCTAAATCTTTCTTAAGCTAAGCTCAACTCTGCAGAATCTATAGCACCACTCACTGTTTGCAACTCAAGTAGTGCAGTGGTGCCAGATATTACACGGAAAGCTTCAAGAGCAGAGAAACTCAAGAAAAACAAAATTAAGGTTCACATTTTCTCCTCTTTGGATTCTTTGAAACCTGTTTTTCCAAGAAGGACGCAACATTTACTTTGAAATACACAGCATTGATTTTTAGCTCAAGAGTCAGTCCCTTGGAAAACAAGCTGCCACAGGCACAGCAAAGCAGCCGTCGAGTCCTGCAATCAAGCAGATCACAGCTCAGCTCGACCCTCTTGTAAACATGTCACTGTTTGCAGGTGGACATCCCTGGGGACTGCAGTGCTTTGCAAGCTGACATGAGAGAGTGCCCCAGCCAGAGCAGCTCTCCAGCTGCAGTGAGGAAGTAACCCACGCCAAACTTGCTTTGTTGTTCTCTACTAACCAAATGAAAGCCTGCAAGATCACTGATCACACTTCAGAGTCTCAGTCTTAATGGTCAAAGATTTCTAAGAACTGGACTGCCAGCAGAATCTCCGGGAACTGAGAGAAATCCCCCCTCTAACACAGTTCCATCCACTTCTCCCTGCTCGACAGGAATCACTACCTCCCACATCCTCTTCCTCAGAGGCCTAAAGGGAGTATGAGCAAAGCCTTCTTCCATTACAATCAAGTCATCTTCACCTAATACTGTCAGTGAAGCAAACTAACCTACAACTCGCAGATACCTTCACCTCACGCTGCCAAGTCCACCCACACCACTTTGCTGTAGACTAACGAGTAACTCTGCCTTAGCAAGCCTATTTAAAATGATGCTCTCCGATATCCCCCAAGCCAGTAGAGTTACTTGAGCGCAGGCAAAATCCAGCAGCCTTGCTGTGCAACACGTGCATTGGTCCAATCTCCAAAGCTCAGACTGCCTCTGCTGTTGGCCCCGTGCTCTGTTAGGCAGTGCAGGCAACGTCACACTTGCTCTAAGGCTCAAGCCATAGCAGACACAAATGTATTTACTAGCTTGGTCTTCTAAGAGAGGTAATTAGATGAAAGGTAGGTTCTCTATTAATGCTCATTCATCAAAAGCTCCTGCTGGCTGAGCCCTATGTCAAAAAGCAAATTTCTAAGCCTTGGGAACTTGGATACCAAGGGCTGCAAGAATGTTAAAACTCTTCCATTAATCATAACTCACAGTGCAAACAGCCTCTAGTAAGCACAGATGCATCGAGGACAGGGATTAACCTAGCAATGAGGACAGCAGAGAGAGTTGTTCTGCACTCGCCTTTTTTTAAATGTGGAGCAAGAGGATGTAATCTTTAGCAGCAGTATCTTCAAAGTAGTGCTGCTTACAAAAAAAGAAAGGTTAATTCAAGTTATTGGGAAATGCAAAACTAAAGTTAAGAGAGTCACTGCAGATTTGCTGTGACATTACTAGCCTTTCGCAGACTGAACACAACTGTCATCATGTTGGGTGGGGAGAAAGTGCTGGGGATCAGGGTGAGGAAAGGTGAGATCTTCCAAAGCATTTTTCTGTAAAAATACACCACCTTTCACCTGAAACCACACAGGACTAATGTACTTCCTACTTCTAACCCCTACAAACAGCCTGCCACCTTTTTTTTTTTTTTATATTCTCAAAAGTCCCCTTTCATGCTGGAGGGCCTTTGCTGTCATCCCCGCACCTCTATCCAGACAGCGGGCAGCCTGTAGCACAGACAGAGCACCCTGGATTTGCCACGCAGGGTTTCCTTGGAACTGCAGGCATGAAACAGAGCAGGGATCACCCCCTTGCTCAGTCCCATTTAGAAGAAAGTCTTTGCAGCAATAGCACGGGACCAGACCAGGAGGCTGTATGGAAAAAGGGTCTGATTCTTTCCAGAGGACCGCAAACGGGAGCTCTCTTTAGACAGGCATACAGTGCTTGAGCTAGAACCAGGGAAACTTGTGCACTGCCACTATACTCAGCCAGGCATGATTAGCTTTTATTAAATCTGCTGTCAGTTAATGCTTGCAGGAGCACACTTGAGCAAGAGCTAAGTGAGCTCCGCTGAAATTAGACAACTTATGTGGCATTTCACCCCCATTTATCAGTTTATTGACGAGTACCAAGACCACAGCATACTTGTCTCTTCTCTTCCAAAGTTTTCTGAGCTCTTGTCAGGTATGCTAGATTTATTTACAGGGAAATTAACAGGAATATCATTTCAATATTCTGTTAGAAGTATTTTGCTGGATCTTCAGTTGGCAGAGGACTTTCAAACTGTTGTTTTAGAGAGCTATAAAAGTTCTTGGGAACTTATGTGCATAAGTAGCTCAGTTAAAGAGGGCACTCTCTGAACAAAGCCACATGCTATTCAGACCCTTAAAATTAGACAGCAGATACAGTCACTGTCTCTGCAAGTTGCTCTAAAGCACCAAAACCCTCTGCAATTCTATGTGAGTGCTCTACTCAGCTGAAGCCAGGAGTACAAAACACTTCATAATACTGAGTTCTTCTGCACAACCTTCCTTTCCCTCCCCCTTCAAAAGATCTACAGCTATTGAAGAACCTCAAGGACAAATGGTCATCGTTCCACTGAAGCCAGTACAAGAAAAATACCATCAAGGATGCTTTGCTGCCTTGCTCTGCCTGCAAGCTGAGGTCTGAAAGTAGCAAAACATCCTCCTGAGATGTACTCAACTGGAGCTCATGAGCCCTACTGTTCAGCTGGGGCTTTGGCCTGATTTTAATGTATCCAGGGCACTTGATGTCTATCAAAAAGGAAACCTTGTGTACTATGCACTATGCATTGTTTCTATAGCCTGAGAACCACAGAAAACCTCTCAAGTTTTGGATACTTGCCTCCACCTTGATGGCACAGCGCCCAATCGCTCGGACGGCCTTGCGCACAAAGTCAACATCCACCTCAGTAGCATATTCCTTGAGTTCTGCCAGGACCTGCAAAGAGAAATACACCAACCTGAGTCCCAAATGGTACAGAACATCCCAGTCTAACTAGTCACGGTATTTGGATACCAGAACACAAGCAAGATGTATTCTTCCCTAGCTACCCACACACAAAGTTAATGCAGACACTCTACAATCTCTGTCTCTGAAACCTACTGCTGCCTGGAGGAGAAAGGGATTGGATTAGGAAGATTTGCCTCAGACTGGCTGAAGCAAAAAGATGGCTAGAGGTAGAAGATTCCCAAAATCATTTCCTTGAGGAAATCAAAATTTCCTCGACCAAAAGCCAAAACCAGCCCCACCAAACAAAGGTTACTACTCATTCCAATGCTAGAAAAACAGAGGAAAGTAGGAGTCATATAAGCCTTGCACATGGATACATCGGTGTACATAGAGCAAACCTCTAAACAACATTTCTGGCCTCTCCTTTTCTTTACCAAAATGCATCCCTGGATCCCTACAGGATACAGAAGGAGGAGGAAGAGACCTGAGGACACCTTGCAATACATCTATACAGAGATTAATAGAACAGCAAGATCTTTTTCCTTGTAAGACTTTAACTTTTTGTGTCAGATTTTTTTGATAATGGGAAGTGAACGAAGGCTTAGATGAGAACCTAGTGGGATTTGACAAATCACTAACTGGAAAAGCTATTGCATCTTAACTAGATCACCTGACTTAGAATAAGTGTTTCTAAAAGAAGATCTCATGTAATTTATATTCCCTCTAAGTCTCATTGGGTTTGGTTTCCCATGTCACACTATGACATCAGGACTTTTGCAGAGATGTCCTCACAAATAGATGACAAGGGAGAAGAGAGCAGCACAAAGGGAGCAGTTGTTTGAAAAATCTGTAGTTGGTGTCAATTGTTCAGAACAATGACAAGATAAAGAGGTCCTGAAGGGCCAGACTGCAGACAAATAAATCCACAAGGAGCAGACAGGACATCTGTGTTTTGAAGTTTTATTATTTCCTTGGATGATGCATGTCCACAGTGCTCAGAACACCCTGGTTTAGTAGTCTACTCGTTTCAAGTATCACCTGAGTCTAAGCACCTCAGATACAACTAGTCAGAACAGACACGGAGATGAAGGGTCTTGACAAGTGACATGGGGAAAACTGGTGCAGAAACCTGGTCTCAGTGGGACTCAATTTTGGGAGTATTTCTGAGGAAACTCGGCCTGTTTCAGAAATGTCTCTGCAGAACCAGGAAAGGGTTCTTTAGTCTGATGATCACAATCTCAAAATCAGTCCTCCAGACACACCACTGCCTCGCTCCCAAACAACCCGTATTATCTAAATATAGCGCACTAAAGAGCATAGAGTCTACCAAGAATAAATAGAAAATTCTGAATACATTCTCTTGGCAACTGATTTTTTTTAAAAAGTGTATTCCATACCCTCAGAGAAGAGGCATGGATTGCTATTTTCTTTTTAAATAAGGTTATGCACATACCCTGAAAAGAACAGCTTGAAAATATCCCATTAAATAAAGCTGTTCTATGACAATTAGAATAGTAGAGTAATAGCATTAACCACGGGCATTAATTATTCTGCATTAGTATTAGACCTTTGGGTCAAGGTGTCATTTAGGAACATTTACCCTCTTACAAGAATCTAGATTAAGCTACATTACAGCGTAGACTCTCTTTGGATTTAAAGCCGTCCACTTTGGGAGCAACTTGAGAAAAATCAATGTTATTTTAGCTCTGAAGAGTGTCTGTGTGAGGATTTAAGAACTTAACACACTTCAAATTCACACCTCAGTAATGTTTGACCATCCTGAATGCCTGCTACAGACACCCTCTCCCTTGAAAGAAGCCTGAAACATTCCAGTCTTAGCTCTATCAGTGATTCATGTGATAGGAGACATCAGCTCTCCTCCCAGAATTATAATCTGTAAAACAAGACGTACCTAAAAATCACAATGCAATTTAAAATGCAGAGCAAACACCAGCACTTCACACATTGTGCTGCAAAGAGCACAATACCAAGGATAGCGTTGCTTAGCAGACAGAAGACTACACGTAGTTGAGCACATCCTCTTTTAAGCACCAGCAGAGAGAGGTTGTCATCCCCAGAACAGATGCAGGACGCTTAGGAGTTGATTAACTGACCTGGGCAATGTTTGCTTGAGAAGCCAGGCGAATCATAATGTCCAGTTTCTCCAATTTGACATAGATGGGGTCATTGTACTTCACAAAGAACACCTTTATTTCCTGCTTCAAGATCTCAGGCCTGCAGAACATACACAGAGCACTATTTCACCCAGGTCTAGTAAAAATGAGTTGCTATCCTAATAGGAAGTATTTTTGGTTTAGAAAACTACCAAAAACTTTTACTGAGAAACAGCATGGGGTGATTTCCTGTTCAGGATACGCAAACAAATGAGAAGGGACATCTCCACGTTTCTACATGTTACCATGCACTGTACAGTTCCACCCTCCCTGCTGCTTGCGATCTGATCGGTATGGTGAGAACACATTTCATACTGCTCTTAAGAAAAGACAGTGAAGAGAAGGGCAGCTAAAGAAATACTGTATGAAAAGGGATCTTAGTAGTTGTGAAAATAAAACAAGCCCAAGCTACTAGTGTCACGAGATTGCTTAATTCATCCCTCGGGGGATATGAACCTGGATTAAGTGCAGTTCTCTGCAGGTGGAAGCAACTTAAGGTACAAGAGAAACAGCTGCCCTTCCACACCCAAGGAACAGAAGCCCTGTGAGGTTTTACCTTTTCTGCACAATCAAGTTGATGTTCCTCAGAGCAACATACTGAACTTCAGGCTCTCCAGACAGCAGGGTGACCAGGGGAGGGGCAAGTTTCTTCAGCAGCATGTTGTAATAGTCAGAGTCCTTGGGTAAAAGCTCCAGAAACTTCATCAAGACTTTCACTGCTGACAGCACCACTGCTGAGTTGGCATGAGACAGCCGAGGGGTTACCCGCTCACAAATACTAGAGACAGAAAAGTATGAGAGGGTTTGCACATGTGTCACAGTATCAAGTATTTCAGCTCTTATCTGCATTTAAGAAATTGTATGTGGTTCACTGAGACCAGGAGCTGAGGGCAGCTTCTTCAGGCAACTCAGGCACTTCTTTGATTTGGTTTTAGTTAAAGAACAGGCAAAAATTCCACTTTCCTGAACACAGCAGGAAGCAAACAAAAATGACTTCTCGCACAGCTTCAGCTTTCTCTCCTGTCACACTTAGCTCAAAAAACCTCCTAGCTCTCAGCATTAGAGTCCCAAGGCATGTTCAGTTATTAGCTTTTTCTGCCTTTGCCTCACAGTCTTCTCTCCTACTCTGTGATCGCATCTGTCACTTACAAGCACAGCTTTAACACAACAGCTACCACAAAAAACACCATCTCCCAAATAATTGTTTGGGGGTGATGGATGCTTCTGGCTTGCTTGTGGGTTGCTGCCATTCCAACCATTTATTTTTGCGAGAAAAGGTCTCTGTTACTTTGAAAGGATAGGGAAAGAGCAACCCAAATATCCCACCAGATCTCAGCTTCCTCACTCACATCCACTCAGTGGATGCTATAATCAGTCACATCCTAGACAACCCACCCCAGGCAGAAAGGAAGTTTGGGTTCATATGGTCTTTCTTACAGCATCTGTCAAGTTTTTTTCCCACCCCCTCCTGCATATTGCTAACCCAAAACAATCTTATTCCCATCTGCGCCTCCCGAAAGTTTCTTTTGCTGAAAGATTTGCTTGCAGTCACCCCAGAGAGGAAGCAGCATAGCTGAATGAAGACCAAGTGAATCTTCAAATCAGCCTGGGGGATGGTAGTTCCCAGCTGGCACTGCTCAAGGTCACCTGGCAGCCCCAACTGGTTTCACCTCACTGTGCCTCAGTTTCTCCATCCATCGGGGTGAGGACACCAGCCTTACTGTGATGCTATATTAAACAAAATGCTTTTGTTCTCCTCTCTGAAAAAAAGGCAGGCTCTAGGAGCCCAACTCCGCACAAAGCAGTAAGAGGAATTACTGCCCACCCAGTCTGAGGCAGTGCTCTTTAGAGGAAGGAAATCTGAGGAACTGAGACATGTTCGCAGTTGTTCAAACCAGCAGTCCTGTGCCGACAAAGCCAGGATAATTCGGGCTTGGCTCCCTGGGGATCTCTGCAGGTTTCCAGCACTCATTAATAGCTGTTTTCTGGCACAGGATCTTACAGCACAAGGCATGGTGGGGGGAGAAAGAGAAAAAAAAGGCAGTAAAACTACTAGCAAGCTTTTTTTTTTCCTCTCTTCCTCCTCCAGCCCTTAAAAAAATACTCACTGCAGAAACCCTCTGAAACGAGAGGCCTGTCCAGAATTTCATTTTCATGTGGGTACATGTCCTTCCCCACCTTATTTACATGAGATATAGCAAGCTTGAGAATTCCCCAGTAAATTTCCTTGCTGGTTCCTTATTCCAGACCAAGTCTCACTTTTTGTGATTTTGGACACAGATAAGGAATAGGCCTGAAGTGCAAGAATAAGCACCTCATAACATAAGCACCTTAAACATAAAGCCTTCTTGTCATGAGCTTTAGTCATTGCAGCCAAAGGTATAAGCAGAAATGTGACTCCAGAGTGATTAAAAAAACCTGCTCTGTAGTATTACAGACTAGATTTTAGTTGGAAACAAACATCCCAGTCTTGGACCTAAAACATATAGAAAACACTTCTGAGAAGAAGTCTCTCACCTGTAAGAACTCTTTGCCTATTTACATAGCAAAGCCAGATTTGAAAACTCTAGCTTAAAACAGAAAAGCCTCCAAATACTGCTCCTAGATAGGTCAGTTGTTATCAGTTTGGCTTGGACTGATCCCTCTGAAGCAAGGCCAGTTCTTATGAGATCTTCCCATTCAGAGAGAAAGGGTGAGAAGCGCACACCCGAACAGCAGCAGGACGCACCTCTGAGCTTCGCGGTCGTCTTTGGGATTGTAGTTGGACAGACAGTCCAGGATGAAGATCTGGCCCCACTCCGTGCACTCATTTAAAGCCGTCAGCAGCTTGTTAATGTTCTGAGGGTTCAAATCCAGCAGGTTGCTGTTGGGATGCGATTCACTGATCTCCGACAAGGCAGCGACAGCATTTGCCACCACCTGGAAGAAGAAAAGACAGAAGACACATTCTTCATAAACACATTGTCAGTGACATGGAGGGGATTAACCTGGGCTTAGCACAGGTTACAGAGGGCAAACCTGGAGATTCTGGCTCGTATCAGCTACGCAGCAGCAGCATCTTCAGCAGAGCCTTCAGGGACCCAGTATAACCTCACAAACAACTCGGACAGGCCAACACCTGACTGCAATCCTGCTGTTTACTGAACTAAGAAGCCTCTCTCAGAAGTGCAAGAACGGTCGCACACCTGGAGATGGCTGCTGACAAACCTGGGAAGCATTCAAAAGCCAGCACGGTGTGAAGGGCACTTCTCTAGAGAAATCCTAACCTGGAAGGTTTTTTTGTCCAATACAAACAAAAGGCTCCTCTGGACAGTCTGGGAGCCAGAGCCATTGCCCCTGAGGAAGCTGGAGATGACATATTCCTATGGAGCAAAATACCTCACCTTCCTGCAGGCTCCACAGTTCCACCCTGGTGAGCTTCAAGTGAGCCTCATCTCCCCCAGCTTCCACTAGATGATCAACTGAGTCAAGATCTCAGAGCCACCATTGCTCCACTCATTCAGGAACGGATACCACTTGCTCAGTGTCACCTTTGTAGCCCCATGTCACACACCTCAAGGTGACTGAAGACACAAGATCAGTCTCCTTTGCACCAAAGGACGCCAGGCCTTTAGCTCCATTGAGATTCTGCAGATCACCAGCCCGAAAGCAAACGCAGCTTCCTGAAATAGCTTCTCCTGCTAACTTCTCCACAAGATGCATCTCGGTTCCAAATTGTCTCCATAGCACCCATTTGTCTGCTAGGTATTTTGGAGAGCCCTGTTAAAGCAAGCACTGCAACACAACTCGTCGCTGCAAATGTTCTTACTGCATTTAAGACTGTGTAAGATCTTCCCTTTTCTAAGTATGGATGACAAGAAGACATGAAGAGGAGGTCAAGAGTCCAACTCTACAAGACTGAGAAGTGGGAGTGCAACACAAATTTCTAATTCCTACTTCCATGTTAAAATTCAACAGTTATTTTAACCGAGGACATGGGAAGCTTTTTAAAATAGAGGAGCTGCAGAACACAAAGACATAAATAGAAGATTTGCAGAGTATAGAGACAAAAATCTCTTATTGGTTGAAATACACACTAAGTAAAACAGGGCTTTAAGCCCAAGTCTGACACATAAAACTGATATATTCTATTAAAAGTCATTCTCAGGATATATTTTACGATGTACATTATATGCCCAGCCCAACTGCCGGTGCAAACTTGCTAAAATGAAGATTTCAGGCATTATTTTCTGTGAGATTAATGCAAAGAACACCTTATCTAAAATCTTTCGACTCTTTGGATGACTAAAGAGGTTCATAATGCAGTACACTGTAAACAAGAACAGTGCGACCAAGAAATTCTCTGCATTGTTCCCATCACCACCTGTCATTAAGCCAATATATTCCAAAGTCACTGCTCAAGCACAGCAATGTTGATTGTTTTGCATTTCACACCTAGAGGTCAGAGATAGGATTCGGATCCAAGATTTTATGAATTTCATTAGCTGAATGAGCCTTCTGTCACTGAAATCATTAGCAATCAGGACTGTTGTCTTCCTGTACAGCTTTAATGAGTAACTTATTAAGACTGCTGCTTATTCTTTTCACTACTTAATTTGCCTAATTCCAGAATGGTTAATGTGACACTCAGCATAAAACTGAACTAAAAGAGGGCTTTAATTTCATTAAACTTGAGAAATTTAGAAGCAAAGACAAGCCATAAAAGCAACTTAGGCATTTGAAGCCATTACAAAAAAAAAGTACTTATTGAAAAGAAGGCTGGGAGGAAATGTTTTGAAGCGATTAAAAAAGGAAAAAAAAAGATAGGACAGAGAGAGAGGGATAGAGAGAAAGTCAAAGCACCACAGAAAGTGACCCGATAACTGTACTAAGAAAATTAGGGAGGAATTTTGGCAGACTGACCCGAACTGCCAGGCACTGCCGTGCTGCAGTAATTAGGCCTTGGGATGCTGCAAGCCCTGGAGGGAGCACAAGTTACAGCAGCCACGCTCAAGCCTTTCCTTGCAGTTTAAGGCAAATCCATTCCCGTGCATTTGCCACGAGCAGAGGACAAACAGATATGTTGTGCTGCTGACTTCCAGGTAGGTTTTAGTCCTTTTGCAGGCTTTTTTTGGGAACCAGCAAGGCAATACCTGCACAGATAACCCACCACATAAGCGTAGGTTATTGCCTGTACTTATTACGCACAGTAATAATTACTGTACTTAATTACTGTATTAAGTACTTACTGTACTTATTGCCACATTGGCTGGGAAAGGTAGACTCAAAGTCCACAACTACACCTTCACAGGCAATGGGCACCCAGGCGTATCTTCAAAGTTTAAGCAACACTGATTAAAGACAGAAAAAAAAGAAAAAAATACTTGCTGGCGATTCATACTGAACATATTGATATATTATGGTATGCCAACAAAAATAATTAGCATCTTCAAGGCTTTTTACATGTTGCATCAGCATAGTTGAAATGAAAACAGATTTCAGGAACCAGTCCAACATAAACACTGGTTCCAGTATGCACGCTCACCTCTCTGCATGGGCGCCTCGCTGGCTTCATTACGAGACAGGAACAGAGTTATATGAAGCAGCCGCTGCCCAGCTCCACTCCAGCACACAGATATTCCTGCCTTGCTGACAGCTCTCACTAAATGAGCACTCGGGTGACATGCAAGCAAGACAGAGGGAGGGTTGTCCACATACTGGGATGAGTTTTAAAGAATCTGTTCTGCATCCAGTTAAACCCAACTCGAGCATCACTGGGTAAAAAAAAAAGTATCCTTTGGCAGTCCCATGTATGCCATTAGCAATATTTAGAAATAAATAATGTCACAACAATCAGCAAAATGTTACCAATATCCACTGGCGTCAACAGATTTGGACAAAGAAAATCAAGGGTAAATATCAAGTCTTCAGCTCAGCTGGTATTTCTTCCTTAATGAAGTCTAGCTGCATTAAGCTGCAAGTAGAAGGCACCAAGCGATAAAACAAGCCACACAGCATTTTATCCTGACAGTATAGAGCAATGAAGATGTATTTGTTGGGGGAATATATTAAAAGTAAAGCTAAAGCATCTGGCATAGGACAA
>JAVCKT010020775.1:0-11997 GCA_032273925.1 Rhynchotus rufescens | reverse complement strand
ATAAATTTCACAGCTAAGGCCGTATCTTGGTTGAGGCAAAAAAAAAAAGGTACATGTAAGAGCGCAAGAGTTTCTTTAGCAGATTAAAATATTCCCTGCTTTTCAAAATATATAACAAGTTCAACTGGATGAGAAATCAACTGACAGCTGGATGACTTAATTCACAGGTTGGAAGAAGAGACCAAAAGGACAAGAAGGAACCTCCAGCAAGTTCTCAGAAATAATGAAAAACAGGTCAACCCACTAGTCCCGTATGTGAGAGATAAGAAGATCAATGACAAGAAATAACCTTAAAAGAGACAACCTCAGCCCTGCAAATTAATTCTGCATTTAAATCCAAATACATCATGGCACAAATCTGAGACAAAAAATTAATGAAGCAAAAAATGTGTAAATCATTTTCTTGAAAAAAAGAAATTGAATGAATAGGCTGTGTATTATGTAACTATTTAATAAAAACATGTATATATAGAATTGTGGCAAGGTGTAATGCCTCACATAGCTTAAAGACAGCATTCTTAAACTGAAAGTCCGTATCTACCATCAGTCAGAATCAGCCTAAAAAAATAACTAGCAAGTACGAAAGCAGAACAGATAGGAGATAAAATAATCATCGTCATTCACAGAGCTCCCTGGCTTGCTGATTTAAATCAGCTCACTCGGGGTACATTTGAACATTCCTCAAATGCCGTCACAGCAACATTAGGTTGGAGCCAGTCGAGCGGGATGACAATAAACCCGCTTTCTGGCCACAACTTCCCCCAAAACTCTGCGTTGGTGTCACTGGGATGTGGGTAATTAAACCTTACAGGGTCTTTTAAAAAAGCAAAGTCAAAAACCTGCTCTGATTAAATATTTAACAAAAAATAACAAAGAAATAAAGTTTTTTAAACCCATCTACAGACAAACCCTCGGCAGTCAGAGAACAGATCCGACGTCATGGAAAGCTGCAGATGTAGGAAGGCCGAGTTGCCAGTTATTCCTTCTGGCAACTCAAACCTTTAGCAAATGGTATAAAATACATTAACAAGGAGGAAAGGGGGTGGGTGAAAACCCAAGTGTCTGTCTGTCAACCCACACGGAAAAGCTGGGAGGGCAGGAGGGGAGCTAGGCAGAGCTAGAACGCGGCACGGCCACGGCAACTGGATTATTTCACTCGCATCCCAGGCTAAGTGGAAGTTAAACCAAGTGTGTAATGTAGTTAATGAAATACAACGTTCTGCTGCTTAAAATAGGAACCTTTCGCTCGCTGTATCCCTAAAATGAGGAGGAAATGAAGAAATAAAAGAGGAAAAAATAAGAGGAGCTGCTAAGGGGCGGCCATCACCACGTACTAGAGGTACCACGGGCTGTTTTGAGCTTTAGAACCAAAGTGGGGTTTAGAACCATGAGTGATCAGGATGCCACTGGGTCCTGTAAAAAAAAGCACCTTGTGTTTGAGTTTTGCATCAGCAGAATGAGATTGCTTGGAGGTGCTGGTCCTCCCAGTGCACCCCAAAGCCTGCTTGCCCAAGGCTGTTTTGACGCTCCCGAGCTCCGCTAGGCGCTGCTGAAAAGCGTGACTTTGCAGCAGACAAAAGCCCTGAGCCTGCTCGCAGCTCCTTGGCCAAACCAGACTGTGTCCAATACATGGCACAAGTGCATCCTTCCTCTGCTGTATTAACTTCTTCAGGCACGACAGCAAGCAAGAATACAGAGATGGCTCCAACACGAAGGGTTTCTCTTTGCTGTGGCTGAGCCCCCAGCACAGGGTACCAGGCTCTGCAGGAAGCCACGGAGGGGCTGCACCACCACCAGCCTCCTCCAAAATATCCTGTGGTCTGACCTCATTTCACCCAGCCTGGCTACAAGCTTTTTTTTTTTTTTTTTCCTCCTCAGGATTAAGCACCTATCACATACCAGGAAGGTTTCTTTCCCAGCTTTCCAGTAAGCAATTACACTTGCAATTCCCTTTGCAATTTTCCTTGCAGAGGTTCTCGCTGGCACCATCCAGTGGCAAGCAGGGCACTCTCCCTCATGCAGGCTGTGCAGAAGCCAGGCAGCAGCTAAACAACATCAAAAATGTTATGGAGTCCTAAAGGGAAGGGAGTGGAAAAGCAGCAAGGCATCATATCCACAGCATTTGGTGACAAATAGTGCTTGTCAATAGCTAGAAGTGTCTGTTCTGATTTAAAATGTAACATCTAGACACATGTCAAAAAAAATTCCACAGCACCTTGATTGATATTAGAGATCCTGGAATGATCTATTCAGCAAGACTAACGCTTGGGAAATTAGACACATACTGGTAGCAGTAATTGGAAAGCGACAGGCCTCTGATGGATGAATTTGTCAATTAAGCTTTATAAATGAGGGGTCTGCAAGGGCAGACACTGCAGCGCCACGGGAATTCACGTGCTGCCGCACACGCGCACTGCATCTCCCTGCCAGGCTGCCAGCACTGCTGGATGGGTGGGGAAGGCACAACTTCTGCTCAAGCTGCTCAAAACCAACGCTGCTCATGCACCTACCAGACCAACCGCGTCTTGGGCACGGGCTTGAAACCCCCTCAGATCTGTTTGACAGCCTAGGAAACAACCAGCTGCTTGTGCGCCGGACACACGCGAGTCTTTGCCTGGAGGAACATGCCGAGGGGCTCAGCCTGATGCCCGAGCGCACGGCAGAGCGTGGCTATCATCATCTCTCCCCTCTCCACCAGGTCAGGTCTTGCAGTTCAGCAGCTTCACCACAGCCACAAACCAGCTTTGAAGCTCCCCTGATGTTCTCCGGCGTGGCCTAAGCATCTCAACACACGCACTAACACAGCCACTGCCTCGGACAGCTATCCCTGCCTCTCATTTCCCCCACACTACCTCATTAGTATCTGCTTATTTGCAAAGGGTGTTGTCCTGCCTCCTCGGCAGCCTGGTGCAGACGTCCCGAGTGGCCCGTGAAGAGTCCCTGGCTGATGCCACACACTTCGCCAGGCACTGAGCCACGTGCTCTGGCCCTGCACACCGGTCAAGCACAGGCTGCACCCATGACACCCACAAACATTAGGTGTCTCCTCAAAGAAGTGGTCGGCTCTGCCCATAGCACAAGCGTTTCTTACAGGAACACCAGACATACTCGTACTGGGACGAACTAGCTCCAGACATTTCCATATAGAGTCATCGCTCTGCAACAGCTAACCTGGAAGAGAGGAGCAGGATCTCACAGGTAGCGAGACATCCCGGGGAGCCTCGGACTGCCCTGGCACAGCCCACGACTCCCGGGAATATTCCGCTCCACGCTAGGCTGTGATTTCTAAAGTCCTTACAGCTTTTACAAGCAGAAAGCACGAACTCCTTTGGGGGAGGTGGTTCACTCCTTGTGCTAGATAAAACATCAGCTGCAGAGAGAAAGAAAAAAGCTGTAAAGGGCTTAGGTTTCCCCCCAGGAGACGAGTGCTTTCCCGCAGCAATGAAGGTAACACTCTGCCCTCTGTGCAGCAGAAGTCCCAAACCTCAGACAATGATTTGCAGAAAGTCTCCCTGGAACTTGGAAGACCACCAACAGTTTCTCAGCAAAGGTTTCATTTCTCAGCTTTACCACACAAACAAAGAAGGATAAAAACCCTGAGAAGTTCACAAGGGAGGGCAGACCCATGGATAAGAGCTGCTGTTGTTTCTGAACAGACTCATATGATCTCAGACATAGAGCTTGCCATTTAGTAGGAAAGGAGCAAAGTGAGGACCTTCTCTCTCTGTAAGGCCATCCTACAACCCCAACCATACATCCTGAAGATCTGACCAGCAAAAGCAGTAAGAGGCTCATAGCCACAGCACAAGCAGACAAGTGGGTATGGCGAGATATATCAGCATGTTCGTAACCTGCTCTACAAGCTACGGAAACTCCATCCTGCTGGAGGGGACTCTGATTAAATCAGTGTGGACTTAGCCACCTTTAGCTGTCAGAGCCCAGACTCTGTTCCTTAGTGCAAGTTATTAAATGCTAAAGAAAAAAAGACAAAAGGAAAGACTCCACCTACATATTCCATGTACTTGGTGCATTTAATAATCAACTTCTGTAATCTCATATTACTCCATATCGATCTACAACAGCATTGTTCCCCATAAACAGGGATGCATGGATGTGTTAAAAGTGACATTATTTGGACACCAAATAAACAGTAGGTAGGTCCACACAGCCCATGGAAACACAGCAGCAAAACAGCCGCCCTGTGGCAGCTTCAGGGCGGCTGGCACTGGACGTCACAGTGACAAAGCAGTGGCACGACAGCGAAGGCAGCAGGAGCTTGCCAAGGAGGCCACGTGCACTGCAAACTGCATTTGCAATACACTGGAAACAGATTGCAAGGTATAGATAAGTTTATTTCTGTGCCACGTTTTCTTATAGCTGTGAAGAAAAAGCAACAATTCCATTATTCCCAATAGTAAGTAGCCGTGCAGAAAGGGAAATAAACAGGCAAAAAGATCTCGTAGGCACACAGGCTGTCAGCACACAGGGCTGCCTTCTTTTAACAGCTCGAGGAGAATCACTCTGAGCTTGCACCTCTCGGTCTTTTGATCTGAAATGAACCAAAGTCAATGTGGTAGACAGACTGACCACATAATTATTCTATGGATTAAGAAGGGGTCAAAGAAGGAAAAAAAATAGTTGGAAAGGTTCTGCTATTCAAGTATTAGGAGATCAGTAGGGCTTAAGATGGATTTCTGTTTGTGTTTTCTCACTAATATTTACATTCCTGAGGAAAGAAGTGCAGTGAGAAAAGCCAGAAGAGAGGTAGATACAAAATAAAGTGTCTAACTAAGCAGAGTGGGTTCTGCTTTAAGCTGCTGCCATCTCGTGGTCTTGCTGTTCATTAGCAGGGCTCAAAATCTGCAAAATTCCAGGGAGGAGAGAATTAATATCTCATTAGGGACTGGGGACAAGACCAAAACGTCAAAGAGCCTCTGGCCATCAGCAGCTGTGCAACAGCCCTGCCCTTCTCTCTTCCTTGTTATCTACTGCAAATGCTGGGTGTGAAGGATTTTCTACAGCAATCTGCCATCCCGTGAACCAGCACTACGGAAAAAATCACAGAATATCATCCTGAAATTGTATTTTGAACAATGTGAGGATCAGGAGAAGGGCATGCCTCCTGAGTTACACTGTTTTGAAGTTACCCTAAGGGGCATTTCTTACTGGTAAGTCCAAAGAGCAGTGAGTCTGAAACAGCCAGGCCCGAGCTTTATATTCACCCAAACATGGTTCTGCAGAGCTTTGCACAAGGAAGGGCAGAGCAAAAAAGAAGTCTATCTTAAGACAGGTCTGGAAAGAAAATGAGGGTTCTCTTTAAGGGAAAAGCACTTAGCAGATGGCAAGTGACAAAGGGCAGCCACAGGCTCTCTGGGATCATCTGCAAAATGAGATAAAAGGCATCATCCTCAATCAAGCTTCCACAGCACAACCACCCATCAACCAAGCCATGACTGTGTGTTCCAGGCCCATTGCCTGTGCAGGGGAAGATATCTTGGGCTGACACACAGCAAGCCACAGACCCATCTGGAAACTAGTCACATACACAGCTCATTCTCCATTAAAAGCAATTAGAAGTTTAAGTTAATTCACACGGGAGCAAGTGCAAAGCTACCACAGTGATGCCATGTGACAAGCTGGTGAACTAGAAGACTCAGGTTTTGGTCCTTTAATGGCAATTAGAGCAAGTCCATCTGGAAGGGTGCAACGCAACTCGGGATGCAATCCCGCTCAAAGGATCACTGGATTGCTGCAGTTGAAGTAATGACAGACCCTGACGACCAAAAGCCCCAATAAGGGGGAACATCTTGGTTTCTGCACATACAGCACCTTAATAGAACACCATAGCAATGCCCTGAATCAATATCCATTATCTATCTCCAATATCTATCACAATATGGTTATAAAAAATAAACCCCATATCAATAGAAATATCAGTTCCCAATTTACTGCTAATTGTACTGATCTCTGTACAATTACAAGGCAATCAGCAAGCCACAGACAGAGCTGCAGCCAGGCTGAATGGTTAGTGCTTGCCCATACACCACTGGTAACCAATTACAAAATCAAAATTAAACCCTTCTTGAAGGCTATTTTTCAACAGGCATTTTCCGCCTCTTGCCTCAAATCCTCATTTCCCAGATGAGAGACTAAGTGAGGATTTTCTATCTAAGTGAGGATTTCTATCATTCTGCTTCATTAGGTGTCTGATGCTGCCTATTTCCATAAGTCATTAAAAGAAGATTTATAATAAAAACATGAATGAGTTTAGATAACAGGTTGTAATAAGTTTAATGCACCATTTACAGAGGAACATGCAGTAGGGATAGTTGTATCTGTATTTTTTTTCTTCTCATTATCATTTTTTAGGTTTAATTACTAATATGCATATTTGCTTAACAAAAGCTTCCAGGCAGGACTGCATTCCACCTGAGCACGGAGAAATAGCTCACTAAAACATAAGTTATTTGGCAAACATAACTCCTGGTTATCAGCAACACCCTTGAGTTTCCCACAGAGAAAGCAGCAGTGAATTGGACAGTTCCACTAGAAGATGGATCCTTCAAGAGTGGACAGAGTGGACAACAACTGCATGTTGTGGCAATGACTGTACCACAAAGCCACAAATTCCAAAGATGACTCAAGCAATAAACTTCCCAGAAGGAATGTCCCTATCTACCAGAGAACCGTTACCAGATTAAATTCTGCATAAAGTCAGCAGTTGTTAGAGTCTCCAAACTGTCAAAACCTCTCCAAGAGCAAGAACACAGTGTCCTGTGACTATATGGGACACGGGCCACACAGTTCTCCAAGCCTGCAGATGGGAAAACAAGTCACAGGTCTCTCCATCACTATCACTCCTCCAAGCTGCACCTGCCCTGCTGCAAGTCCTCAGCTGCAGGTAGGACAGAGAAGTGCTGCATGAGGCAGGGAACCTGGTCCTGTTGCACCACAGGGGCTGTGGAGCTGCAGCTGATGACAGCAGCCCCAGAGGAGCCACCACGGAGCTCATCAGGTGTGCTGATGCTCATTAGGAATCCCTAGGCTAATTTTGGTGATTTATTCAGCCAGCAGCCCTTCTGTGTTTCTGTCCTTCAGTATTTCTGCCCTCCTCTCCATCCATTTATGTTCATACTTAACATGCTTTTGAAATAGATATCGTTGCTTTCAGCACAGATGACGGTTCATTTACCAAAAGCTCATTTACCAAAACACTCATTATGAAATTTTTAAAAGCAGGTGTTCTCCTTATGCCTCAAAATTGCCTAGATAGAAAGATCATCTCCAAGCAGTCATTAATATTCATGTAGAAGTGTGGCACAATATATTCAAGGCATGTAAAGAGAACAGCTTGCAAAAGTCTCGTACCAGAGGCAATAGGTACCTATATGTTCTGGTTGGCACCACTTCTCACAGATATGTTCCTGTGAAAATCAGACACCCTCGGTTTTGCTGTCTCTAAAAAGATACGAGAAAAGTAATCAGCAGCCTTCACTCTCCTGCTAGGGAGGATGATATTTCACCATCTGCATTTGATTTACACAGAGATGCCCAACATGGTTATAACAGGTCAGCAATTTGCTTACTGCAGCTTGATTCATGCACCATACAAAGAACTGTCAGATCTAGCCTAATAATGTTAGATTACAGCTTTAAGCAGAGTCAATCAGATGCTGGCTCTAAAAAAAATATACAAAAAAGCAATCACATCCTTACACTCCGAGCTAACCCAAGTTGCAGAAATATTCTTTTTTTGCTAGAATTACACCGATATCTGTATGCTCACTGAATTCTGGTGCATCATCAGAAAAATACTGACTAAAAAGACTGTGCACTGCAGCACTTAATCCATTGTCCACTACCCTTTAATTAAAAATCAGTAGAGGAAGAAGCCTGGTGTAGAAATTGACCCTTCGTCACTCTTAATGATATACTGAAATAATAGGTAATTTACCCCTGTGAAAATCTAGGACGGTTTTCGATCTCCACCTCTGCTCTGACAATTCATTTAACTTTATTAAAAACATCAGCATTGATTTTCTCAGTGATTATACACCAATGAACTCATGTAGATTACTGACTGAAGTCATCAATCCATTCATTCCAAGAATCAAAGGCTACGGAAGTCAACAGCTACAAGCTGCCACCAAGGCAGTAGCATCCAAGATTCCTCATCCTGTTGTTTTGACTCATCAGCCAGGCCAGCCAGGAGGTGAAATTTCAGCTGCAGCACTCAAGACAGCATCCAAGCAGAGTAAAGCTCCAATAGATTGAAGAATAGAAGCCAATTCTCTTCAGGAAATAAAGTGCTCTCTAAGCAACACATCCATTATGGTGCATCAGTAGCAACTAAAAAACCTTTATGTTTCTGATTACCTGTGCATTACAAACACAAGCAACATGTTGGAAGGACATATACATTACCATGGGATTGGAGTCTGCAATTAGGTCACGCAGAGAATCCAGGAATCCTTGGTCTTCCACCATCTGGGCATTGATGTCATGCAGCTTCGCCACACAGACAGCTGCAGTCTTTCGTACATAAGGGTCTTCATCCTTCAGACACTTGCGAAGAGGTTCACACAAATACTCGGTGATCTTGTCCACCCTGATACACCCCATCGTACGGACTGCCAGGGCACGGATCAGAGGGTTTGGATCTTCACAGTCCTGCAAGGGGGAAGATGAACATGCAGTAAACACACACGTGTATCTAAACAACGATATTTTCCCTGTGGCCAGAATTGGACTTTTCTGTTCCCATGCCAAACAAAAGGCCTTCTCTCTGATTACACACTAAAAAAAAAAGGCATTGATTTCCAACCACAGATAAAAAAGGTGGAATTTACTGGTTCACAGAAACATTCAGCATCAACTCAAAATATTTTCAGGCTATAACAGCTTGTAAAATGGCAAAGCTGTGATCTCAGTGCCCTCTGGTTGACCACAGACAAAGCTGCTTTCAACACGATCTAACAGCCAAACCTAAAGCACAGCTAAGCTAGAGAGGCATCTCTCTCCCTCCAAAGGCTTGCCATGGGCAGCTTTCAGAGGGGTTTAGCCTTTCTGGTTTACAGGAGCATTAGAATAAAATGAGAAAAGTCAGCAATTAAACAGAGTGCAATAGTCGTCAAGGCCAATTTTGCACAGACACAAGCATCCCTTACGTTTGCAACACACAAAGTACTAGCCCAAGGCACTTCAGTCTAGAGGTGCTTTTCTCATGAGAAAAACAAGCAGAAACAAAAATAACACTTTTTATCCTTCACACTTATCTAGTCTTCATACAACTACTTAAATGATAAGTACCTTTTACAGCTAAAATCTTAGCCTATCGCATCCAATCCATCTACATCTCAGCAAACCTCCTCCTTACTCAGCTTAAAAAATATGGAGGCAGAGTGACTCAGAAAAGCATAAGTTGCATTTACCTTCCACTGTTTAAAATTCCTATAACTATAAAACACCTGAATGTATCAATAATTAAAGCACATGAGCAAAGCAACATATCTTACCAATGGAAACAACAGTCTGAGCTGTAAATTGCATCTGGAATGCTGAGTTAGCATAGACTAGTGCTAACGCTCTCTTTACAAACACTTGTCCCTCATCTCAGCACAACAGACACCAGTCATTTCTTTGGAAGGAAAAATAGGGAACTGGAAACTATCAAGTCTGTTTATTAACCTGTTTTAACAGAACTAAACTTTGAAGATAAGATAGACAAAAATATTCATCCCAGGAGCCTGCAGATGGACGTAGGGCTAATCAGAACAGCAGGATACAGATACTAAAAAGACTGAAGTCAAAAAAAAAAAAAAAAAAAAAAAAAAAAAAAAAAAAAAAACGCCACATTCTCTTGGTCAAGGACAGAAGCTAGTCTCCAATAATGGTAAAACAACAGAGGCAGCTTTTCCTGGAGCAGGCTCCCTCAAAATCACTTTACAGAGGTAATCACTTACTGCAGATAACAAGTGAGAAATGAGATCTAGGCTTGCTGGATTCAGCTGGCTCCTGTGAGCCAGCTTATTTCCTGCTCCTCTACAAGCACCCAGAGACTCCTGTACAAAAGGAAATTTTGGAAATTACCTTCACAAAGCTGTTGACAGCCATAATGGCCATATCAGGCTGACTTTTGGCGTAGTTCATAAGGTACAGGTACACCAGCTTCTTCAGCTCCAAGTTGTCAGTCTGCATGCAGTTCACGACGTCTGGAAAGAGTGAACTGGACAGGGCAGAGTGGAGCAAGAGGAAAGGGAAAGCAGTGAGGTTACATGGTGAGCAAAAGAGTAGGAGGAACAGCAAGGAAGCCAGGAAATATGGAATTCCACTGTAGCTATTCCACAGCCTAGTAAGGGGTCATTTTCCTCCCAAAACACTTTGCAAAGGATTTTATAATAGTTTAATCATTAAATCTCTTTTAGGGCATTAATATAAGCCAGTGCCTGGAACAAGGAAAAACAAATGCAATTTCCTAAAGCTGCTGTAATTGTAGAGTTCATTGAACAAGAAAACTCTGTCATGCCAGTCTTGGAAATTAACCAACAACAAAACAAAGATGCTTAGAAAAATGTTCTGATGATGCAGGACAACTGATTCACAACGAGTCTGCCAAATTTCAGCTCAGTAGATTGTAAAGCAATTATGAAATTAAATATGGATAAACTGAGTTGAAGGAAAATGTTAAGCAGCAGTCACACAGTGTAAGAGAAAGGAGACAGCTGCACAGGACATCTGAAGCTCTCAGGTATGCTGTAGAGGTCTAAAGGAAAAGGTCAAGTGCTATCGACAAATATATATATATTTGTTTATTTGTTCTCCCTGCAATTTATTTGCTCATTCTTTCTGCATCAAGTCATGATACTAAATCTGTAACTCTGGATGAATTTCTCTGGCAGAATCTACTGCCAGGAAGCCATGATTACAGTGACCTTACTGCAGAATAAAGTAATAGGGCAAGCTGGAAAGAAGAAAATGTTTGCTCCAGCAAGCCTCACCGGCTGTCTTAAAGACAGCAAAAATTACTGCAGAAGATAAATGGCCCTGTCCTTTAGCAACTGTGATGTAATCTCAAAGAGTAAGTTTTTAAAAAAGACTCAAGTTGAAGATGTACCTTTACCTGCAACGGCATTAAATTATTTAAAAGAATGATAAAGAAGAACCAGCTTCCCAAAACTAAGAATCTAGCTAGTAAATAGATCAGATACATTGTCTACAATGATATCTAAAAATGGCTGAAATCTTGAAAGATTTTTATTTAAAAAGTGATAAGAGGCACCTAGCTAAACTGGCACAGAGAAACTTGTTTTATTTTGCTTTCTGTAACAAAAAAAAAAGCTTAAAAAATCTGTGTATTGAGCACACCATAAGCCAGTACACATCCAGCCTCACTACCCAACTCGCTGAGGTGAAGAACTTGGATCCTGGGACACGGTGTCTCCCTTCTCCCTGCTGGGGAGCCTTCCAGAGTCATGCACCTCTCATACTACTTAGGAGTCCAAGTAGAACCACAGTTACTACCGCTGAAAGAAAAGCAGCTTTTACCTGACATCCTTTCCCACAGTCATGGCTGCAATAACCTTTTTCACAGCTTCTTTTCTCTTCTCTTTCTTTTCATTATTGAGTTCCGCTTTCAGTTCAAAAATCTCTCCTGGAAGAAGAGAAAACAGATTGAAACTCTTGGAAAAGAAAAAAATGGATGAAAAGTATTCAGACTTTCTCCCCATCCTATATACACATCCCTAGATTCTTTCATCTATGGTTACTGTAGCATCCTACACTGGCTACATGATGATAGAACTATTTCCCTTGCAAAATTAAAAAACTAAATTCACTTAGTGTTTTGCAAGGTTTAGGCTGAAAAACAAAGTTCTCAAACAAGGATGATGAAGCTGTCTGCAAAGTTAACCTGCCTGACCATTTGCAAAGAAATTCTGATAAAAAATAAATTAAAAAACCCCACATGCATGGGACTTTTTCTTTTCTTTCCCTGTTCAG
>JAVCKT010020774.1:11772-24170 GCA_032273925.1 Rhynchotus rufescens | reverse complement strand
AAACAAATAAGGAGCTGTGCTGGTATGCACATGTTTTGTCTGATAGCACTACCAGGTATGGGGCAACAGGCAGGACAGAAATGAGGTATGAATTTGCTTTGCAGAAAGGGCTATGTACATAGAGACATATGTCATGAAGCAGGGAGGTAATAGTCCACTTACTTATACAGTTCTGTGACACTACACTCAATTTTGTGCTCAACGCCGCTAGCCACCAACTGACTGGAAGGAGCTGGAAGAAATCCCATAAGGATTCAAAGGCTGGAAAAAATCTCTTTGGAGGAAAGGCTGAGGCTCAAACCCAGCGGCTCATTTAAGCACAAACTGAACTTAACGTGCACAAGCTGCAATGTTGACTTACGACTCCCTTTATAGTCCTGCTAGGTGGCTTGGACAGAGGAGCAACCCATGGGTTGGAAGGGTGCACGTGTTTAAGCACTTTGCTGGAGCAGAGCTGGCAGGCTTGCCTGGGTGTGTGAGGAAGGTGAGAAAAGTCCGCTTTTTGATGCAATTTTTTTGGGTGTAATTTTTTCTTTAAGTGAAAATTGGAAGGTGGTCAGATAGTCTTTCAAGGGGAATCATTGAAGCCTGAGGATAGGATTGAATAAAGCACCACAGAAATGCCCTCGAAGTACAGCTTTCCATCTTTGTGTGGGAAAGGCTAACAGCTCATGTCTCAAGAATCCCTGATTATTTGGAGCTGCAACAAAAGCTCCGTAATTCAAGGTGGATCGAATCATTCCACCACAGTCTCTGCAATCAGCCCTGCAACTCCTTAATAAAAGAATTCCCATGAAACTGAATTCCTTATGCTTATTTTCAAACCAAGGAAAATTAATCTTGAAGAATAGGGTTGTGAAATGCTAAGCCGGGAATATCTCTTCATATATACATATTCATTGCAACATATATACAGGGAATATCTTTTCTGCACAAGCATTTATTATACTTATAACTGATAATTATCTGATATAGAGGGCAGTTTGTTTTCTAAGAATGGCATTGGGAGGAGCTAGCGCTTGATTCCTAATGAAAGTCTATGGAAAGTGAATACCCAGCTCCTTAAACTCTTAAAGAAATAAAAGCCTAAAGCAACATTTAAATTTTACTCAGAAAGGCTAGAAAACAACAACTCTCTTCTGGAAAAATTAATACTCAATGTTTCATTCAAATAGTGATTCTAGAATTATATTGCAGTTAGTATCATGCCATTTTATTAGAAGTATTAGCAAGTCATTTTGTTTAATAAAGCAACTATTACTTTATTTTATCTTTCAAAAATCTAATACTGAAAATGGAATTATTGACATTGGCAGAGCTTTATTTTTGGAAAGTTAGCAGGCACTGCTCAGCGCTTAACTAGTGAATATCCGTAAGAATTTAATGAAATCACTGCATAGTTTATGGAGAAAGCAAGAGGGAATACCAAATGAATGATGATTAGAGGAGAATTTCACTTTCCAAATTTCAGTTGACCAAATGAATGAGAGTTGAATTCGTCCTCTCATTTGGAAGCCTCTCATATGGGGTTAAATTATTTTCTTGAATGAGTATCTACAGCTCTTTCTCCTTGTGCTTGATTCTCCTTGCCCTTTAGAGTCCTTATTTATTTTGCCTTTATTATACTGCTTCCTATATCCCCTATTGTTTTTTCTCTACACACAGGATTTCTTTATAAGATAGTTCAAGTAATTAACTTGTAACCTATTACTCTTGTCACGTAGTCACTTGGTAAAATTAAGCACTCCGTTCTCTTTGGATGAAGAATTGCTACAGCAGATGTTAATTTTTTTATGAGTAGTACAGTATAAAAGCTACCAAAAGAGGGCAACATATGAGCCAACAATGAGAAATGTATTCTGACAAGTTTACAGTTGTATATTTGCAACACCCTTTCCCCTTTCTTTCCGACACAGCAAGAAACTTTAGCAGAGATGGTCAGAAAACAGAATTTCCATTCTATGTGAAATTGCAACAGTTGAGGAAAAAGGCAAAATTGCTGAAGTTTTCACAGAATGAAAATTCAGAAGAAAATATTCAGAATGATGAAAGCATTCCATAAATGTCAAATCATTCTGCAAAGCCTCAAAATTATAAATACATTAAAATATTCAATTTAGTAGGAAAAATGCTAACTACGTGAATACTACAGTTCAAAGCAAAATAAAATGAAAGAATGAACACTTACTCTTTTTCCTCTTACATAATGTGATACTTTAAATGTTCTTGAATAAAAATGCCATTTTAATTTGTCTCCATTAAAAATACCAGAAAAGTATGCTCTCAAAAACAGCATTTTGATTGAGACCAGGTTGTATTTTCTGAAAGAATTTTTTTCCCCTCTAAATCGTGTTCATTTAGATTTTCACTGAGTGAGATGCCTGAGGGAATTTGACCCTGCTCTTCATAATCCTGCAAAAGACTAAGTGAAACCGGCCCCATCCTGGGACGGTCTCTGTGGCTAAGGTGGTAAAATGAGGTCTCAAGTGGCAGGTGCACGAGCTCAAGAGCTGGACACCCCGGACAACACCGACTGTGCAGGCATTGCAAACAGCTTGTTGTAAACAAAGGGGTTTTTTTTTTCAATGTATTCAATAGTACTCCAAGGAATTAGGCAGTCTTGAATGTATGCCAGCATGGCAATGGATACTGAAAGCAAATATAATCCACCTCACTTAGGGTAAATATTTGGTTACAAATGTATTGAGAGCTCTTTAATTCTTTGCACACGTCTGTGATGAGAACCAGAGGGAAGGCAATGGAGATGTAAAGACTGGAGGCTGATGTTTCTCTTCTCTTATCAGCTGCCCAGATAGGCTGGCTGCCAGTCAAATTAAAAACCTCACTGGAGGAAATGAATGAGGGCCTGTAGGTGTAGAAATGCGCTGTTTATACAGCTGCACCAAGTTCTGCTAATGATCAACCAATACAGGCCAAGTCTCTGTGCAGACACACAAAATGCTATGACAGTATCTGAGAGGCCGACCGTGGAAATCACAGCAACCTCCGTTGTTTTCTTTTTTCTCCCCTTTTCTTGTCTTATCTCCTTTTCTAGGACTGAATTCTGCTCCCTTCTCTTGCAGCTCATCTGCTAGGAAGTTGCGGGGAAGGAGGTCGAGGAGCAGGGACAGGGAGACATTTGGTTGGGGCAGATCTATGATCTATCGAAACAGCAAGGAAACAGTAGGAAAGTTTGGGAATACTCACTCGTCTCGCAGACGGGATGTTCTGCTTGCCGGAGCAATGCCTTATCTTCTGCCGTGTGTCCGTGTCCCACTCTCATTTCTGTATTTCTGTTGATTCCAAAAGAAGGAAAGATTTATTTGTCCTCATGGGAAGTGAGCAGAAGTTCTGTCTGGAGGCCTTCTCTGCTCTCTGGTCTATCATGTGAATGACAACTGCGTATCATTCACCTGCTGAAGAGCTGCAGAACCACAGGGTGTAAAATTTATGTTCGGGAGGGACTGACAGCTGCATACCCTGTCCGTTTGGCTGGATCAAGTGTACTGACCTGGACTGCAATTTTTTTTCAGACAGCTTTCACTTTTTTTGGATACACAGAAAGCTGTATTTACTCATCTCCTTGGACCTCATTTTTGCATAGCTTGTCTATTTTTGATTACGGTCCTGATTATTTATCTCGGGCAAGGACGCTACTCCTGGGAGACAGACAAGGAACCATTATAGAATAGAATAAATGTATATTAATGACACTGAGAGGTATAGGTCATTACCCGGTTATGTTTACTTGTAGGAAATGTCTGACTGCCATCTTATATTGTCCATTTACCCAGCAGCCCGGTTACTGGTGTTTATTCAGGCTGTGCAAGGCGAAGAATCAGCCCACAGAAACGTCGATCCTTATAAATGATTCTGCATATCCCTTTGCTTTGAGACGTCTGCCAAACTCAAGCCTTAATTCTAGGAAGCCACAATAACATTGACAGGAATCACTTTAAACTAGAAAGTGACTGCTCTGCCTATGTGAACACAGACCAAACTTGTATTTCTTGCCTAGAAAGGATTTTTAAGCATGCCTGGGATTCCCTGCGCGAGTCCAGTGCCACCCCGGGAGCCAGGATATGCAGAGGGACGTGTTACCCGCTTTGCAGATGCGGTACGTGAGCCCAGTTACATCACAGCTCAAGACAGATGGATCTCCGGAGGGAAATTCGGTATCCAATCATGTGTTTTCTGTCCCCTTGCTATTGACTCATGTGGTTAGTCTGTTTCTGATTTTTCTTTTCTGTTTAGTTTAAGGGTAAGTCTGTGGTTTGCCCCATGTGCCCAAGCGAGGGGAGCAAGGGTGCAGAAGACTGCCTGCAAATAAATAAAATCAGAAACAGAGAGACTAACTGCAGGGAGGGATGCCAAGGGCTGGGGAACAGACAGCATCCTCGCGACCAGCGCCGCCGGTCCCGCTGCAGCGCGGCCGCCGACGCAGCGCGTGATGCAAGCCTGTCCGCGGGCCACACGGGCCAGCCAGAAGCCCCCGCCGGGGCCCGGCCCAGCAAAAACCCTCCCGTGCGGTTTGGCCCTGCGGCCCAGCGCAGCGCGGGCACGAGCAGCCGCCGCGGGCAGGGGTGCGGAGCAGCCGGGCTGCGAATGGAGCCGCCTGCTCTCGCCTCCCCAGTGCCTCCGCCGGTAGCCGGCAGGGCTAAGCTGACACGAGGAAGGATGTAATCTACTACTGGTTGTTTTATGCTTGGAGCACGTTACTTCCTTCCGTGGAATAAGCGGATAGTCATGGATGTCACTGTGAGTCATGCTCCTCCGAGGCAGTGGGGCTCGGTGCCGTGCCTATAATCAGATGACCCGGGGGGGAATTAGGAAGGCTTTTGATGTCCTTCTCTGAGTGCCACACCGCAGGAGACGAAGACTTTTTAATGTAAAGTCAGGCTATCCCTTAAGCATAACCATGAAACTAACTTTGACTTGCCAGCAGCTGATGCCGGCGGTGGCCTCCCGCCACCGCGCTGGCACTTAGCATAAGAAATGTCATTGTGTGGGTGGATTAGGCAGAACCTGTCAAAGTTGCGCGCACTCCTTGGCTCTGCTTCCTTCCCTGGGCTAATAACGCTGTGGGGATGGGGAGGGGGCTGACACACATTTTCTAGCATGTGTCACGTAACCCAGCGAGGTGGAGGACACGTCACCCACAAGCTGTTTCTGCTGTAGTAAGGTGCGGGCAGATGTGATTTGCTGCAGTGGTTGGTAACTTTAATCCCAAATGCATCCACATCACTCGGGCTTGCATCCTGGTTCCAGCTTTGTCTGGGGTTTGCAAGTTAAGTGTCATGATCTCCATAAAACCACTGAATTCACTGACTTGTTGGGATATGAGGTGAAAAGGATGGGCTTTTTTGCTCTGTGGAGAGATGTTACAAAACCACTGAGCAGAGTGTACGAGGAGCACCTGCGTGTGCTATGAGATTTTTAAGACAGAAGATGCTGAAACAAGACAACAAGAGACTAATGAAATTCAGGACACTCGGAGTGTTGCTGTCTGCCTAAGCTGGTGCAAAGGGAGCTTGTAAGAGCACCAAGGGGGAGAGCATTCCCCAAGGCCCAGCACAATCAGAAGACAAATCATCCTCAAGGAAAAAAAAAAAGGAAAATGTATCCTGTCTCATAGAAAAATCTCGGTTTGCACAGCTGTCTGCTTAACATCTGTGCTGAGGAGGTGCAGGAGAGCCCCTGTGCTGAGGCAACACCGGGTGGATTCTTCATGCATCACCACGAGTGTAGCAGAAGCTGAACACACATGTCTACCCAGTGTGACAGAAATGCCATCTCCTGTCACTGCCAGTACGTTGCAGGCTCTGCTTGGCTGTTGGGGGGAAAAATGTGTCATTGGGACACACTGTTGGGAAAAAGCGAGGTGTCAGCTGCATGCTACAAAACACATGGTTTGTAGGTCTGATATGACTTACAGCAGGAACAGTACCTAAATCATTGTGAAGAGAAATCGCACTATGTTTTCCTTGTAGTTCACAATTTTTTTAAGGTTTAAGAAAAAAAAAAAAAAAAAGAATTAGCAGCTACTGCTGACCCTGGCTGCCTGTCCTGCTTCCCTGCAAAACTAAGGAGCAGCCATTGCAAGGTTTATGTGAGACACATGTATAAAGTGGTAAAAATACAACTTGACAGGCGTAGAGACAGCCCATGTGAACAAGGGAACTGCACAACAGCCCTGCCAGGGTGGGAGCAGCTCCTCCCTGAGCTTCACAGCGTGGAGCCACAGCGTGAGGTGGTAGTAACTGCCGAGTAGCTACAACCCCTGCGCACACATCCCTCTCCTGACATGGGTGCTGCATCCGTGGAGAAATTCAGCTGGCAAGTCAGAGCCTAGTGTTGGGGGTCAAGGAGAGGAGCTTTGGGGCTGCATTGGGACAATATAAGGTGCCAAGCCTGCAATAGAGAAGCAGGAGGCAGCAGATAATGCTGAGGGGGGAAAATAAAAACTGCCCTCGCCCCCCTCCTGGCTCCACCACTCAACTCGTCCCTTCCTACACTTCTGACATTTGTGCAGAGTTTGAGACAACCTGTATCCCCGTGATGCTTGCCACAGAAATCAGATTGTCCCATGATCAGAGTGACCCTGCCGAGACTGCCAGATAACGTCACATCTCCAGTTGTGCAACGCTATGTGTGTGTCGCTATTGAGTGAGCTCTCTGTGCACTGGAGAGGGAGTCCAAATATTGTTAATCGCTAGAAATGTTAGCTACGTGTCGTTTGTGAGGGGAAAGCAACCCAGAGCCTCATATGGTCACGTATTGGAAGGAGGAGCTCCGTGGAGAGACAAAACATGTGCCAGGAGGGATAAAGGAAGAGCTTTCATCTGTGCATGAGCACATGACGTGCAGGGTACACAACGCTGTGCAGGTAGATGTTCGTGTTTTGTAATTCAAGGGTCATGTAACTTAAAAAAAAAGAAAAAAAAGAAAAAAAAAAACAGTGTTGCGGGAATGTTTCTCATTTACAGCCAAATAAAAATCAAACCAAACTCTGCTTGTTCTTTTGTTGCTTTTCTTTTCCCCCCACCTTGTTTGTTTGCCTGCTTTCTAGCTGGTTGCTTGTTTGTTTTTACTTGAAATCATATTGCAGGCAATTTTCTGATCTCTTGCAGAGCAGAGAGGCCAGTAAATGTACCTTTGTCTGTGGACAGACTGATGGATAGCTAATAAAATGCACATCTCTGCAATCCTTTCATGCTTAAGGTCCCCAGGCAGAAGTTGTGAGCATTCAAATAAAGTAGAACTGATCCAAAATGTACATATTTAGCTTAGATAATAGCAGCTCCCAGATATGTGCCTCTCTCTGCAGTTGGAAATCTGTCAGTTGAACAAAGAGCAGGATGCAGCGTAAATCAGGCTGTCCTAAAAAGCTTTATGTGATAGACACACTTTATGGAGTTATTTCCATTTTTCCCATATTTCAAAAGCAGACTCAGATCCTAATTATCATAAGGACAAATTCGACAAAATGAGTTTTTTTGTAGTGAAGGATAGCAATGTTTTCTAAAAATCAGAATATATCTTAAAAGACCAGAGCTTGTCTTAAAGCTCCTATAGTTCAGACTAGAAAGCTTCTCTTTGCTCCTTCCATCTAAAAAATTATTCCTGAAAAGTCATTCTACATTTTTTTTTGCTATTTTTCAGGAATAAAAAATTATAAATGAGCTATAAAGCTCATATTGTTCTGAACTCTATCCCTCCTTTCACTGATGAGTTCATTAAACAAAATTCCACAAGAAACAAATGTTATTAGGAGATTAGCAGAATGAACACCAGAGTTCAGATACTAAACATTTTTTTAAAAAAACAAGGGGGTTAATGACGTGAAGGAAGTTGTAGTTTAAACATCAAGGTCAATTATTTCGTTAAATATTATTTAAAAGTTACTTGCCTTGAAACAAAACCAGAGCTATCCATTTCCCAAACATGCAAACAGATTATTCTGCCTCTGTTTGTCAGCTTTGTTAGATAACTTCTATTTGATCTTCAAATGAAAACAGTTTCTGTTTCAGATTTATACAACAAGCTGCCTCTAAAAAAGAAAAAGATCTTAAGGTTGGAACTGCCTTTCCCCTTCTAATCCTGTGAGAAGATTTGCATAAGAAAAGCAAATCTGTGTCTAGGTTTTCTGTCTATATCGAAAGCACAAATATGAGTCAATATTCTCTATTTACTCAGAAAGAAAATGATTGCTTTTATAAGTCAGGTGAGCAAGAAATCCCTCAGTAAGCTCATCCCAATTCTTCTGAGAGTAACAGGGGCTATTTCTCTAGGACTAAGGGGAGTTTAGTTAAATAATTGCAGCAGCCAAACACCTAGAGTCTAAAACATAAAAACTCTCATTCCAGGTATGTTTCCTGATACTGTGTACTTAGCTTTAAAATAACATCCAGAATTGGTATTTCCTGGATCTTGAAAAGCAGCCCCTTGTGTTTGCAGGTAGTCATTTCATAGACCATAAAATCACCAGTCTTCTTTGAGAACTAAGCAAGAACTTGCCGGGTGGTTAGTTCTTGGTGTCCTGTGTGACTAAGTCCTCCTAGCTCCAGGCGTGACACCTGGAGCTTGGAGCAGATTGGTTAATTCCATTCCGGAATGGGAACAAGGAGCTGTAACAAGGGTGTTCTGAGACATAAAAGTTTAATGTGGGTAACACACTTTCAGATTCTTTTGGTGCATAGACAGGCAAGTTACTATTTTATGGGAAGAGGATTAGAAGGGACGTTTTGGATCATAGGGTCAAGTCCTTTGCCGTGGGTGGTAACCACATGTCAGAAGCTGGTTCCCAAACCAGGCAAGTTCCTCTTTGATTCCTTCCCTCCTGAGGGAGGCCTTTCTGGGTCCTCCTTGCTCTGATGGGGTGAATCTGTTTTTCTCTCTCTAGCTTGAATCCCTTCCTAATCCCTTTGTAGCAATTCTTTCTTGTAGTATTATTTTATTTGGGTGGAGGGGAGGGAGATTGTCTCATAATTTTAGGGCTCATTTGAATTTTTCTTTGAGCCTCAGGCACCTGGTGGAAAGGCGCCAGCAATGCTGTAGACTACTTTGACGTACCAATAAAAATAAAATAAAATGAAAAAAAAAAAAAAAGACCGACTAAGAAAAGCGCCATTCTTAGAAAGCCTCCAGCGTTCCAGCTTGAGCACAAACAGCTTCTTATTTGGGACTCTCCTCGGGTAAATCAACATCCCCGGGGCGAAGGGGCCGCAGCCCTTGTGGTCTAGCACAAACTCAGACCCCCGGACGGGGCGGGGGAGGGAGGAAAGGGGAGAGGAGAGGGAACCAGCCTCAAACCACCGCTGAGACCTCGCTCGAGGGGGACAGACGCCTTGCTGGGACGAAACACCACAGAGGAAACTTCCCTCCGTCCCAGACGCAGATCCCCGACGGGGCTGAGACCCATTCCCTGCCCGCCCCGGCGGGGCAGAGCCCCGCACAGTCTGCCCCCGGCGGGGCTGAGATCCGCTCCCCGTGTGTTCGGCGGGGCTGTGAGACCCTCTCCCCGTGTGTCTGGCGGGGCTGTGAGACCCTCTCCCCGTGTGTCCTGCGGGCCTGAGACCCTCTCCCCGTGTGTCTGGCGGGACTGAGACCCGCTTCCCGTGTGTCCGGCGGGACTGAGATCCGCTTCCCGTGTGTCCAGCGGGATTGAGATCCGCTCCCCGTGTGTCCGGCGGGACTGAGACCCTCTCCCCGTGTGTCCTGCAGGGCGCAGACCCTCTCCCCGTGTGTCCGGTGGGGCTGTGTAACCCACTCCCCGCTCATCCCTACGGGGCTCTCTGCCCCGCGCCCCTCGACGCTCGGCCGTGGGGCGCTGCGGCTCAACGAGGCAGCAGGTCCGCGTTTGGACCCGCCACTCGTCTCTGCCTGGGGCCGAAGAGCCGGTGCCGTTGCCGGAGCTGCGCTCCCGGAGGCTGGGGCCGACTTTTCGTTTCTTTGGTTTTACTCCCCGTTCCACCCTATGTTTCCTACTCGAGGACTGGCGGGCAGGCGCCGCGGTACGGGGAGCCCCGGGCACGAAGCGGAGCCTCCCATGGGGCTGAAACGGGAGCGAGTCACGGGGGTTTCCCAGGCCGGGGGACGGTGTGCCCGGTGGCTGCGCCCTCGCTTCCCGCGGGGATAGCGGCGCGTGGCCGTCGAGGTGGCGCTGATCATCCCTGATCCCCGCCGGGATGAGCGGAGCGGCACAGTCGGGGACCCGAGGGCCACCGGCAACTGCCGGCGCCTCTGCCCGAGCCGGAGCTCATCGAGCCCCTGGCAGGACTTGGCTCGAGGGGGAAGAAAACACCCCCCCTTCAAACACCCAGACCCCCGGGGAAAACACCAGCCCCTAAGGCTACTAATGCAACGGGCATCGCACTCCTTTCAAAGTCCCCATCGAATCTCAGTGCTCTTAAGACAAACAGAAAACCAAGAATTAAAAAAAAAAAAAAAAAAAAAAAATGGCCCGAGCAGCAGTCCCGCGGAGCAGCCCCGCACCCTGCGCGGGGTCGGGCGGACGGGACGCGGGTTCCTAGGCAGACGGGACCTCCCTCCACCATCCTCGACTAGTTCCTTAAATTGCTTCGGATTTCCCCATTTCCTTCATCACCCAAATTAGTAGCTGGGGGGAGAGGAGAGGGGTTAGAGGGGTTAAACCCCTCGCCTAACGCCCCGGGCAGACGCAGGTGGAGGTGGAGGTGAGGAGGCCGCCCGCAGCAGCGCGGGCGGGCGCGCAGGCGGCGGGGGCGCAGCGCGCATCCCCCGCGGGGCTCCTCCACCTTGCGCCTCTGCGCGGCTCCGCCAGGACCTGCCCGCTTGGCCACGGGCGGCTCGGACGGAGCGGGAGCCTTTCCGGGAAGAGGCTCCTAAGCGCTCACCAGAGGGGAGGCGGGAGGCGGGGGAGGGATGAAAGAAAAGGCTAAAGAAACAGCGCGATATTGGGACCGGGACCAAATCCTAACGTGTTACATAAAAGCCACGGGCGGTTCTTATCAGCAAGCCCGGCCTGAAGAGGAACAATCCCCAGGAGCGGCTCCAAAACAAGCCCGTTAAAGGGACAATTGTGAAATGCCAGCTTCCCAGCCGAGTGCGAACAGCAGGAGCCGGGCATGTCCTGTCTGTAACCGGGCTCTGACAGGCAACAGCGAGCGGGGAGGGGACGCGGGGGATCCTCTCTTGACAAGATTTATCAAGAAACATTTAACTGGGCTTTAATCATATTAGCAAGAGCCCAATTAGGGCTGAGAGCGAAGCGAGGCGGCCGGCGGGCTGGGGAGAGGAGGAGGAGGAGGGGGGAGGAGGAGCGAGCGCTGGAGTCACTCGAGGATAAAGTCCTTTCATCAGGCTGCGCTCTCGGCGAGCAGAGGAGTGCGAATAATCAGTGCCCTTCACTGGGGGGACGGGGGAGGGAGCGGGCGGGGAATGTGTGTAAAGGATCATTAAGGCCAGGCAGAAGGAGGTTTTTGTTGTTGTTGTTGTTTTTAATTATTACGGCTATTAAGGTAGTGTCTCGGGGCTCTCTCGGGCGCTGCTGCCGCAGAAGCAGCGAAGGGGCCAGGAGGCACCTGCTGCCCAGAGACACCCCAGCTCTGCGGACTCGTCTCGGTTCTCAGCCCAGGGCAGCGAAGGGTTCATCGCCCCCCTTCCTACCCCCCAACCTCAGGGGAGAAATCCCGTGAAGGCCCTTTCCCGGTTCGCCCCGTCATGATGTTCAGGACACCCCCCAGGTCCCTAGGAGCTGCCCATGGGCGGCGGGGGCAGGAGGAGTCTGCCCAGGGATCCCAGCTCCTGCTTCCCCTCTGCTGCGGACCCGCTCCAGCCCCGGGGGGAAGAGGCGTCGGGGATGCGGGATGCGACGAGGAGGGGAAAGAAACAAGAGCAGATACACGGTGGCAGTTGTAGCGACAAGGAAAAGGCGAGCGGAGGCGATGTGCCGTGTCCCCCCGGTCCCAGGGGGTTTGGGGACGCGGCAGCGGCGGGCGGAGGAGGGAGCTGACCCTGCCCGCGGCTTTCGAGACATCGCCGGCCGCTGCCAGGAGCTGCCAGCTGCGGAGATAACGCTGCGAGCAGCGACCCACCTTCCAGCCCAGGCTGCATCTCCGCACCGCGGGGGCGGCTGTTAGAAATTATTATTATTATTATTATTATTATTATTATTATTATTAAACACGCAGAGCTGGGAGAGGGAGGAGGGTCCCGGTGCCGGCAGGGCTGCGTGCTCCCCGTTTCTCCCCCCATCCCCCGGGCGCCGCGGGGCTCTCGCCCCCTCTCCCGCGCCGCCGGCGCGTCCCCGCCGTGCCCCCGGCGGGCCTGGGCCCCCCCGCCGCCCCTGCCCCTCGCTTACCTCGCCAGCCTCTCCGCCGGGGGGACTCGCCCTCCCTGCCCGCGCCGCTCTCCTGCCC
>JAVCKT010020773.1:11942-31556 GCA_032273925.1 Rhynchotus rufescens | reverse complement strand
AGCAATGAACTTACATTTCCTCACAGGTTATCGGTGAAGCAGCGGCTCCTTCCCCAGGCCAGAAGGCTCCTTCTGGGCCACGTCCCACCGACATCCACGAACCTGCAAGCCAGGCGGCCTCGCCATCTCCCGTGCTGCACAAGGAGATGGCAGCGCGGTCCAGGGTCGTGATCTGGATCCGGGTCCAGCCTCAGGCCCTGCTCCCGACCACGGCAGCCCCAGCCCAGGCAGGGCCTCAACTGCGCGGCCCGGCCCTTACCCTGGTGCACAGCGGACGGCACCCGCCGTCTCCCGCCACCGCCCACTGCGGAGGCGGCCCCAGCAGGCGCAGAGAGCCTGGTCCGTGTGGCTTAAAGGAGAATGTCAACATACACGTACACATAAACACACATAGACACCTCCGCCAGCAGGGCCAATCACCCCAGCCCCAAACCGGGGGCAGAACAGAGAGCACTGACACGTACGCTGAGCCAAGGCACTTGCAGTTCTCTGAAAGGGATAAAAAAGGAGACAGGCGCAGGGAGGTTCACAGCTGCACAGGGGTTTGTGGCCTGCAGAGGCTTTACCATCTCCTCATGGAGGTCCAGTGGCTCCGTGCACCTGGGCTCCCGAGGAACCTGGGGTTAGACGGGAGTTCGTCCTTGACGGAGCCTCCTTGGTGCCGTGCAAGGCAGCAATAAATTGAGCGACGTTGCCAGGCACGGAGCAGGATCTGGCCTGGTTACCCTGACACGCGTGCCGGGCTGCGCTGCCCCGCTGTGCGAGGCTGCCGCTCGCTGCCTGCATCCCGCGGCCCTGCCGGAGCGCAGCCTGCCCGCACAGGGACTGTCCCGCCGGCTCCTCGAGGCCTGTGCAGGCAGCGCTGCCCTCGGGAGGCGGCCGGCCGGCGCTGTGCCCAGCACGGCAAAGGAGGGCCAGACTGTTCTTCAGGTATCCTTGAGCTGTAAAAAATAACACGCGCTGCATTACATTTTAGGAAATCGTTATCCAAGGAATCTCAACAGTTTCGGTGGGACTGCTTCTGAGACACATTGTTTAAAAAAGAAAAGCATATAAATAAAAAGGGAGAAGCTTTGTTTTAGACTTCCCAGAACCTTGCTCCTTCTGGTGGTGAGGCAGTGTGCCCTTGATCGCTTCTGATCAGTGGGACATTCGGCAGCGAGCACTTTATTCTACTTTTATCGATGTTTTCAAGAGTAGGAAGGAACTTCACTCTTTTTTGTGTACCATTCAGAGAAAGATGAAGATGAGAAGGTTGCGAGGGTGCCAATTATATAACCTGAGTTGCCTTGTCAGTAGAGAGTTTTGCAAGATGCAACTTGGTTTGCTGGATGAAAATTCAGTTTTTATTTGTGTGGTTTGATTTGTTGACTGCACCATTTTATGTATCTATATGCTGTGATTCATTAGGAACAATAATCGAAAGGAAGATTCCTCAAATTAATCCTTCCAGCAGGATTTTACTGCATCGAATATTCTCTGTCCCTCAGGTAGCCTGCCAGTGAAGCCATTTCAAGACAGGGGTTGCTGCATACTGCAGTGGAGACAACACATGGTCACCCTGCAGGACAGAGCCCAAGGCTGTGGTACTTGGCCCAGCCCCAAATAGGTGGGTTCCCACAGCGCCATGAGCATACCAAATCCGGCCTGGAAGTTGTATAGCCCTATTCATGCTGGTTTACATCTAAATGACTTATGAGTTTAGGCTCAGTACCAAGTCATACACAGCCACAGTGTTTCCTTGCCTAAAATGGTTTGTGTACAGTTGATGGTGGCACTCATAGACAGCATCTCTCCTCTCCCTGATCGAGGGATACATGTGCTTAGTGTGATAGTGCCTTAGACTGCAAGGTCTTTGGGATATAGTTCTTTGCTTATGAGTCCTGGTGGTGTCTTCCATCTTGTGGCCTCTCTGTGACATGAGAGCATGAGTGCTCCTGCAGTGTGAATAATGACAGCTGTTCCTTCCAGAAAAGAACGACAGAGCAGTAAAAGCGCTGCCCTTATGGAAATCAAAAGAGAAAAGAGCCAATAAAATGTATCTGAGGGAGAAACAATGCTGACCATATTAGCCAAGTTACATGCAAGCTTAAAAATGTATTAACTGAAAAATTATGTTCAAAGCCATGAATTCAGAGTTAATTTATCATCCAGTAGATTTCCAGCTTCACTGAACATAATAAGATTTGCTACTCTGCTAAATGGGCTTTTCCCTAGCAGCACCTTCTTTCATTAGTCCATTTAACAGGTTTGCATGAATGAGATGTGTAAACATAGCACAGCTACACACCAGCTGCCCCTGCCTTTTGCACTCTGAGGTGCTACAAACAGGTTCTGTGCACACACGTACTGCTCTCCCTGCATGCGAGCGCAGGCATGCGCTGTGCTCGCGGAGGCACGAGGAGGTGGCGGGATTCCTCTTTGCTCAAAGGAAACTGCAGGGAGTTTCACAGATCCCTTGAGAGAAGGATTTGATTTGCTAATAGTCTCCAGAGTGTTCAGAGTTCAAAAGTGGCTCGCCTGTACCAGAGGAGCTGGCAACAGGTTCTCTGCGAGCCAGCTAGCATTTAGGGCCATGCCAGATGTGAACAGAATTGTCTCTAATTAATAATGCTTTAATTCATAGCAGTAGCAACTGGGACCCAACAAAATCAAGGTTCCAAGACCCACTTCGACTCCTGTGAAATGCCTTAAAAGAGTTACAAAAGAGAAAAAAAACAACAAGGAAGGAGAAAGGCCAAGCTTCACTTCATGGAAGTGATACTGAGGCATGGAAATAGAAAGCGACCCTGCTAGTGGACGCAGGAACCAACTCTAGTCCAGCTTGTTCACTCAGTGCCTCAGTGAAGCTCCTTTTCTGACAGTCCTAAGATCCTATTCCAGGGTTCCCGGATTGCCTCCCATTCTTACATCAACTTTTGCGATGCAGACAATACTCCTTCTTGTCCAGGGCAAATTGGAAAATAAATTTTCTGTCAACTTTTACTTTTCCAAAATGACAGTACCTTGCCATTCTGACCAGCAAATTGAGGGTAAAGGGTGTAATTCTTAGGCAACACATCCATTAAGAAGACATTTTGTAGCTTTTCTTGTGTTACCGCACAATTGACTGACCTTTATATTCCCACTGTTTACAGTAATCCAATTTGCATAGATAATATTATGATGTTTTCTGAGGAAAATTTATAAGCAGTTTCAGCAGCTATTCGATGTTGTCAGCAAACCTCCATTTATGGTCAGGAACAGAATAAACCCTACCAAACTGACAAAGAAAATAAGAAAGCCAATGTCTAAATTCCTGACAGCATCAGTAACAACATGCTTAGTGTGAAGTGACATGAGTTTTCCCTAGATATCCATTTTGTGACCTTATAGAATAGAAATCTTGTTGAAAATGAAATTAGTGTACAGAACTGAACAAATTAATAAAAGCTGTGGGACCTGAAACAAAACATTTTCTTTCTCCATCACTTTCACTTGTGTGTTTATTTATCACTGTGTGTAAATCTAAATACATTTGTAAGCCTGAGGGTAAGTTGATTTAGAAACACAGTGAGAATAACAATTAAAGAACCAGTGGTCTGTTGAAATAAATGGCAACATCCCTGTGATTTCAGCAGACACAGAATTCCACCCCAGATATTCAGGCCAAACAGCCGGGAAGCAATAAGTTTGACTCTTGAAATCCAGTGAATAGGAGAATAAAGATGCTCTTTAGATTGTCATCATTTCTCTGAAATTTTTCTTAAAAAAGGCAATGTACAAAACTTTTTTCCCTATGCACTGCCTCCCTCCCTTCATCCCTCCAATTCACAACCTTGTGACTCCTCTCTCTCTACAACCACAACTTTTAGAGGCAGTCTAAGTTCCTATGGAGATGCCTCAGTCGAGAGTTAGGTAAATTACTGTGAGGGAGTCTAGAGCAGAATTTACTTTCAAGGTATAATAGATGACTTGACACTTAGTTTGCATTAGGATCATGCAGGAGGGCACTAATGCAGACTAGCTTCTGTGGTATACCTCCATAGCATTATGTACTGCTTACTAGCTTTCATATGGAGGCAAGGCTCTATTTGTTCTGGTGCCTCCATCCCTGAGGTATCTCATTCCTTCCTTACCCTTGCAGCTGCCATCCTGAGATATGGAGAAGAATCACTGTCCCTCGTTTCCACATGGGGACATTGAGGCAAAGAGAGATCACAATTTAATCTAACACATTTAAACTGGTTTCAGAGCCTGAGCTACAGAGGACATAGGCATCATTAAGCATGTGATGATGCCTGCCAAAATTTCTGTTGATCTCCTTTGTGGCCCACCAAGGCTGGCATGACACATTCATGCAATTTGTGTAGCTGTAGCTGCAGCTGCCATGGGCTTGGCAGTGAGAGTGCAGATGCCATCAGCGCAGCCCTCAGAGACTGAGGGCTAGTATGACTTCACTGGTATTGCCCATGCACATTATTTGAAGGAGGATGTTGGGAGCCTCAGAGATCTCATTTCATTCTCGGGCTAACTTGGGCAAAGCAGCTGCAGAGGCAAGGCCTAACAAGAGCCAACTCCTCTCCACTTCATCAGGGAAAACAGAGGGCAGAGGGCTGCCTCATGACAAAATGAACCTTTTTATTGTCACAAGCCTCACTCTTCTTTCTACTTGTTATAATGTGACAGAAGCAGGCGGTTGAATTTAACACCACTGTTACAACAACATTCTTCGGGCAGAATGGAAGTCACCACAGAAGAAAACCTCAACTTAAGCTGGAATGATGCATGTCTGGGACAACCCCTATTACTCTAATTTTTTGGTATTTATGTTTCATTAGCTAGTGATTCAGAGAGATTCTGGGAGCAAATCCCTCCTGGAGGAGTCCCAAGGTCAATTCAATAGCTGTAGGACCGAGAAATGCACTGAAGTCTGGCCAGCTGATAATCTTTTGCCTTGCTCATGCCAATTGAATCCTTTCTTCTTTTGGATGAAACTTATCCTGGAATGAGCTAGACTGTAGGCCTCTGTTAAATAATGATGATTATGTTCTTTTGCTCACTGCAGACAAAGAATTATAGCCCCTCATTTAGAACTCATTTCAAAACCATGAGATTCTGTAATTGAAAGTGGCTGAAGCTAATTTGATAACCCAGTTCTGAACATAGCCAACTAACTACTTTCCTTTTGTCCTTTCAACAGTAATGGCCTTGTCAGGAAAGTCTTCTGTGCTACTTTTAAGAGGGCAATTACGATGGAGGTTGAAAACTGCTGTTCTGTGACGGACTGCAATTTCAATATTGCCTTCAAGTTTTCAGCAAGGCCACGGGCATGTCAGTAAGCTGAAAAGTCCTCCAGTCACATTTGCCCCTAAAACACCTGTCCAGCGCTCCCTGCCTGAGGAGACAGTCCCTAGTGAGTGCACTGAAATGCAGAGTCCAGTGCAGGAGACTGGTGACACCTCGCAAGGCTGCACTGCTTTTAACTTGCTTCCCGAACTGGCTTTTGGAGCAGTATCTCAGTGCCCTTATCCTGGCTGGCAGCTTGCTAAAACACATTTGCCTATTAACCCTTGCCAACTAAAATTCCATTAGTGAATTAGGGCACCCTGAAAGGCCCTTCCGACCGTCAGTCACTGTATGGGGATCTTGCACAAATGGTCAGATATGAGAAATTCTCCTGCATAAGGAGTAGGCAAAATTTAGATGTACAGATAGGAAGGAGACAAACTCAATTTGCCCCAGGGAACAGCTACATGTGGACAAAAACCTTCTGAAGTGCACTAACAAGCAGAGCTGACAACAACAGTGCACTGACAACAGCAAGTGAAACATTTTTGCAGATCTTACTATGACTTACTATCCAGGAATCATTTACATGCCATAAATACTTAAAAGCCTTTGCAAAATAAACTTTAAGAACTTTTAAAGATCTTTTACATAGGATTCTGGAGACAGAACAGCCTATATAGAACTCTGTAAGCCTTTTTTTCCACAGTGATCAACAAGGGAAACATGCTGTCTGCAAAATATATACCTCTGGTATCTAAGTAAATTTTTCTTAATGCTTCTAGGATTCTGGGCCTTCCTTGTAGTAAACGGAAGAATGTAGTAAATGTAAATAACATGACAAACATAGCCTAGAGCTGTACTCAGAACTGTTCTGGGTGTTGTAATAATTAGCATGAGCAAATTGCTAAACTGTGTGCTGTGATAAAATGATGGATTAGAGCATGGGAGAAATCATTAACACATTGATTAGCAGCACATGCCTTCAAAATCACTGTCTCAGCAAATTCTGAACATTGTTTGATCTTTGTAAATGTTACAAGCCCTGCCTTCCATAAGCAGAAGTCATGAAATACTAATATACAAGTCACTGAAGTACAAAAATTAAATCTTAACCAATAAAGTCAGATCTTAAATGGTTTTGAATACTTACTGCAGCTGTTCACGTGGGCTTCCTGCTCTGTGCCCTTGTGTATTCACACAGAGGGGACTGTAACAGTGTCTGCATGATGCAGGGTCTACCACTCAGGGATCTGCCTCCAGGTTTTCTGGTTCACATTCCGTCCTTCTCTCTCTCTCCTGCATATATTTCAAGCATTTTACAGTAGTGCTGATGTGTGTTTATACCACACAATGTATACATCCTAACATAAAAAAGAGAGATCATTTATATTATTAGAGCCTGAATAGGAACATTAGTTTTTTGAATAGTTTTGCTTTGAATATACTAGGAATTTAGATTTCTTCTTTTTATTAAAGAAAATGTTTCCCTGCATTTACTTACTGAAAAGATCTCTTGACCAGTGACTACATGGTTCACCGGCAGCTTTTTGATGCTAGGTGTTTCCTCACAAAGGCTTTAACAACAAAAGCAGCTCTTATCACCAAAGCTAACAGAAAGAGGCTTCATTTCAAAGCTAATAGCAAGAGGCTTCATTTCTTATTCAGCACAAGTACACAAGAGTTTATAAAATTATTCATTTGAATGGGTTTCCTTTTATTAGGATTAGCAGGCCAATCTCATTCCCTCCCCACCCCCATCCTCCTCTCTGCTTTGTTTTAACTAAGTCGAGACACACATATTGAATTTTAATACATCATTGTAACAAAATGTGGGTGTCAATAGTGGCTAGTTGCTGTGAAAAAGAAATATAGGAGCCTACCCCATAGTTCTTTGTCAGCATGTTTACCTAATCCCAGAGGATTCCCAAATTCATTATCAGCAGAACATAAAATCAATACAAGGCTGTGAGTTCACTTACTGACTTTGGGTACTGCTAGAGTAGAGAAGATTACAGATATAGGCCTTGCTGTAGTGCATTTTGCCATAAAATACAAATACCTCGCAATCACTGGTAGTAATGAGGATAAATTAATCTCCATTTTTATACCTGGGGACTGAGGTGCAGGAACACCGCTGTGTTGCAGGCTGCGCAGTGGAGATGCTCAATCCATTTCCCCTGCCACCATCAACCACACTCAAAGCCAGTAGAAGGCGGGGGAAGGAGTTAGCCCAGGCTGGCAACTCACCTGAGAGCATGAGCAGGGAACAAGACAGATGATAAAAGTCTAGTTATCACAGCTCAGACCTAGGCAAGTCTCCTTTTCTTTCTCATAAATCCTTCTGCCGGTATCTTCTTGTCTTTTTAATTTTTCCTTCCCTTACTTCATAAACAGAATGCTCTATGCTGACTCCTACACCTGCCTACTGCTTACTTCTTTATTTCTGATGTTACTCTGCTTCAAGGTCTTCCCCTGTGCTCCATGTGAAAATGGACATGCATCATTCTGCCCCAGAGAAAAACTGGGACAATCCCAAATGTATTTTCTATCAACTGCTAGCCCAGTAGGGCCAAAGGTTTCATTATTCTCATTATATTACTGAATTAGCTGCATGCAGTTCCTTGTCATTAAATTTTTCAGTCCTACCCTGGACTGGAATAGGAGAAAGAGGAAGAAGAGAAAGAGATCTGAAAAATGCTTGCACTTGCCTCACCAGAAGCGAACATTTCAGTGACTGCCTACGTTTCACTGTCAATCTAAATCACAGACGTGGACACTGGTTACTTCAGAGTCTGCATCTGTAAATGAAAGAGAGAAATGAGAAAGTAATTTATTTCATATAATTAAAATCACTGATTTATGGTAGAAATCTATTCATTAAAATGCTCTTTTAATAACACAGGTAAAAAGAATACTTTTGAAAGATGAAAGATTTGCAAATGTGATCAGTTCCTGCAACTCCCACTTCAGTTCAGTTCCTATTGCAAGGCAGAAATGAAAGACAATAAATTCCTCTGCAGAGAGAGCCCATTTTATGAGTGCCTGCTGGTGTACTTAACGGCTCAGTGTTTCTCTCCCAAAATCTATCATCTTGTTGGAGTTTTTTTAATTAATTGGGCAATTTCATCCTTAGATGCAAGAGCACCTCTTAGGACAGCATTAATTTTAGTAGCATCTTAAAATGGCAAATTTAAGATGAGCCACTAACAATGAATATATGTAGTTGATCGGTTTTGTTCTTGCTACACTTGCTTGGCAAAACATTTGTCAAAGTAGTGGCTCTGTTTTGGCACCATCCCCACCCGTTCCTCACCCTCTGTTTTCTATGCTATAGCATATCTTTAAATATGCTTACCATACACACCTTACCATAGACAAAATGTCTGTAATGAATACATAATGAACTACACATAGTTCAACAAACTCTTCTTAAACATTTACATCAGCATCTGTCTGTGTCAGATCAGCCACCAAATGTTCTTTTCTGGAAGAGTCTATAGTTTCACCCACCATAATAGTATATCATCTCCCAGAAGCAGTCTCAGAAATAGCTGTCACAAATCTAAGTGTCATAACTTCCACGAGCAGCCTTTACCTAACCAGATATAGAAAATTGTCCTGATTCTTCATCAGTCATTAGGCACATCCAGGCTGCCAGGAAGGCAGAGAAATAACAGCAGCAGGCTGTACCACTAGCTGGTCTATCTCAGGTCAGAGTAACAGCCTGAGTACAGGTCCTTATTTCTCTATTTTTAAGATACTTTCCCATTTTTATCTTTCTTTAGGGAGTTTGGAGAGCCTGGCATTGTGTGGGGCTTTTTGAAGAATACTGGCTGTTTTTCATTGACAAAAGTCCCACTGTAGTCCTTAAATTTGTCTTGCATGGAGATTGCAATGGAGATTCAGTTAGAAACACATTTAGTTAAGACTAGACTTTGGGGTACTTAGTCAAATGGAGTTCACATCTGAAAGCTACGCAACAGCACAAACAGCTTCTTGCTATTAGCTTCAAAATAACCAATCTGGGAAGCACAGGTATATGTTTTCCAAAGTTACATGTAAGTGATTTGAGTACATACACACTTTTTTAATACTTCATTATGTCACCAATGGCACAGGACTGTACAATAAAAAACACGGTTTAAAAGAAATACTCTAGTGCACTGAGGTATCTAGTCATGAGCTAATCCACATGGCATGTTCCTTCCAGAGTCACCTAGAATTTGATTGAATGAAAAAGGAGAAACCTTGATACGTCCTTTACAGTATCAAGCAATTGCTCCCATGTTTTATGCACAGGACCTCCTCGGTTTGTCTGTTGCTGGTGGCTAATAAAGACTACAACTGAAGGTCCTATACAATTCAGCAGGGGCAGCACATAAACAAGGCTAGAGGCTGAAAAATGCTTCACGTTTTCTGGCCTGTCTTCTTGCTGTCAAAAAAGCAAGAGGAGAGCAGGGGGGAAGCTTATCTGGAAGTCTGGAATTTAGCCCTCAGGACTGAGAGACCCCATTCTAGGGGTTCCTGGAGACAGCACAGCCAGAGCACTTTCTTCAGAAGTGTCAGAAAACAGCTGGCCTAACAACAGAAAATGGGAAAACTGCCAGGCAGCAGGCATTTCCACTTCCCCTTCAATGTCTCCCTGCCAGTGCTTGACAGCACCTAGCTACAAGAGTGAGTTTATGCCGACCAGAAAGAGAAAGGTTTCAGGCCACAGAAAGCAATAAAATTCTGGTGTATTAAACACCGAGGCTGATGAAATCCCCTCTCATGGAAGGCAATGCCAAAACTGACTTCAATGGAAAAAGCGTTTTTGCCATCCCATCACTGTCTCTTTTATCAGATCTTTGTTTTCAGTTGTTTCTGCTGTGTTTTGGGGTTTTTTCTTTTTTTGTTTTGTTTTTTTCCTTCTTTTTCCCCTTTGGGTGTCCTAAATGTTTTCAAACAATCTAAAGCATTTTCCTCTCTCCTAATTTTAACACTTCTGTAATGTAATTGCATTCTTTAAACTAAAAGGAAATTGTGACAGTATTTGTTTCAAGTTTTCCATCTTGCAGAGTTCATTTTTGTAAGAATCAATAAAGGTCATGTTATTTAAAAATACACAGCCTGACCAGAGTGCAGAAAAGACTACAGACCTGCTCAGTGTTTCCACAGTGATGCACATTTTTTTTTCATCAGCAGATGGTACAGCTGACATCTGCAAAAGCAAAGGGCACAGCTGGGTTACATCTCAGGTTATGGAAAGCAACAACATCTACTGTGTGTCACCTGTTTGGACTACATAATTCATCTTTCTATGAGAACAGAGTGCTTCCCCTATGCATAGAAAATAACTGCATGTTTCCTATTTGTAACAAAAGCGATGCCTCGTATCCCAGTGAAGACAGAAGACCAGTGGCCCATAGTATTAATGACTGGGCAAGATATTCATGCCAAAATGCAAAGCTATCAATATCCAAGGTGTTTTTGGCATTCTAGATTTAAAACTGTCATCAGGGAAGACTTCATTAATCTAAAAGAAACACAACGTTTTGACAAAACAGCAAAACATTCTTATTTTCAGTGGAAATCAATTTGTTTCAGGACTGGACCATTTTTTTTACAGCTGTGGTGATATCTGCATTGAGGGCATCAGTTCCTGGCCTGGCTGCAGCAGTGCAGGGCAGTGCGGGCAGGGCCCGGTGGCCCCGCTCTGGCTGCCACTAGACTGGCCACCCCAGCTGTCTGCATGCACTGACAGGCACTTGACCCAAATGGAGACAAAATCAGCATTTAGTCCTAGTGACAAAGTCAGGAGAAAACCTCAAAGAAAGACTACAATAAATTTCAAGCCACCAAGCAGAAACTGGTGAATTTTATATCACACTTTTTTTTCCTGTCTTCATTGTCCACAATTACTTTAAAGATCTCCTTACAGCTCTGTTGTGATTCTGCCTGTGCCAGATGCTTCCCAATGTGGATTCCACCCCACATATTCCACTTCTGATGCCTTATTTAAATGTACTGACCAATATACATTATTACAGATAATGTGGAGAGTGATACTCTTAAATGCAAAATAAACATACGATGCTGTAAGATGCTCTAATCTCTGCACCAGCTCTGTGCATTCACAGCAGCTGGTAATGCAATTCAGCATGTCCCTGGAAGCAGACAGGAGGGCTTGCACCTTCATAGAAATAGGTGGTTCGACTGAAGGAGCACCCCAAAGTTCACTTCTGCCCCCTTACTTTTACTCTATTAAAGACATGCTGAATGAATGCTTTCTCTCAGGGACTTTTCTGCATGCTGATGATAATATTGCCTTGCTCAGAGGGGTCAGGCAGAGCAGTGCAGAGCATTTTCCAATTAAATGGTCAGAATTACTTAGCAGAGCCCTTTTATTAGAAAAAAAAAAGTCACTTAACACCTCTACAAAACAAGGTCTCTCTGGCTTGATTCAGGTTTGCATCTAAGCACAAAAAGGGAATGAGTATGAACGGTATCCTGTCCTCTGAGTGGGAAATAAACCCAAAAGTATTATTATGCCTTGTTCTTACCTCCAAAGCAAATATATCCTGATTTTAGTTCTTAATGTCATAGTTCATTACTGAAGCCTTTGTTCACAGAGCATTTTTACCTTTTCAGCTGCTCTATATTATAGTCTTAGTAATGTGACATTCAGCTTGATGGGAAACTGCAGGACTGTTCACAGCTTTCAAGAGGGTCCAGGTAATCCTACAAAAGTGCAATGAAACTAGATGCAAGCCAGATCAATTGAGCTCTTCCATGTATACATAGTTCACATTAAAGCAATCCAATCAGTGTCCTGCTATCATTTTTTATATATTAATGAATATTATTAACTATTAAGAAGGTAGTGCTGCACCATTAGACAAATGATCCTCATCCCTCACATCAGCGAGGCAGGAGATTTCCAGCTCAGGCAGCCTGGCAATTAGGAGCAACGACAAGCAACAACAATAAAGCACAGTGCCACAGGGCTGGTTTTGAAGCCTTGATGAAGAAAATCTCAGGAGCTGGATTTTCAGGCATAACTCATACCTCTGTGTGTCCTTGGCCTCTAGCTGGACACACAAAAACAGAAGCACTAGAAATCTGAAAGGCTCATTCTTACCTGTCAGAACAAGAGTTCTTTTTCAGCATCAAAACACAATCTGGAGCCACCCTGGACAGCCTTCTCAAACAAGAAATCAGACAACTGTCTTCAAATTTCAAAAGAAAAAGAATTTTTTACCAGAAAGACACCATAACTTACTGAGAATACATCAAAAGTGACACAGAGCCAAACGTATTTTAAGTAGCCTGGTGAGCTCCTTGGCCAGCATGGTCTCTATCCATTCCAAGGGACAGGGTCAGGATTGGATCCTCTGCAGATACAGAAACAGATGCTCAGTTCCGGGGACACGTCAGTGAAGTGTGTGATGCTGCAAGGGGCCTGAGGAAGAGCAGAGCTGTCTCCAGCCGTTCTTCCAGTTGACTTCGTTGGCTTAAGAAACTTCTCCAAAGCAGCTGATCCTGCAAGCAGATAAAGAAACAGCCTGGATGAGGCCTTTTGCGGTGGAGTAAGAGCAGGAAGCAATAAACTGTCAGTTGTATATGAGGATTAATACTGTCATTAAATAACAGCAATATGTATTTCAGAGTCTCATTTTGCAGGGCTCCAGATCTCATTTTGTGCCCTTGATTCACTTTCTTCTTTTAACAAGCCTGTACCCTGTGTTACTGCATATTTCCTTCTTGAACACTCCTGCTCCTGCTGGTTAAGGGTGAGGAATAATGGACAACTGAGTGTAACTACCTGGTGTGATGCTATCAGGCACAGCATGGATTTAGCAATAAACACTATGTGCCATCAGCATTCATTCTGGGTGAAAGACAGTTTCTTCCTTTGTGCTTCCTGCACTCCCATTTGCAACAACACTGCTCATAGGACTGCTGGCAGAAACGTGGAAGATTTTGCAGGAAAGTTCCTTCGACATTAACACTTTTCAGGAGGAAATTCTCTGCTACACCTGGCTAGGCTGCTTCCCTGAGCAGGACCCCTTCCCATGTAGCTGGGGACAAGAGCTGCTCTTGCTTGGCTGGGATGTTGTTGCTCGTGCGCCCGCAGCTCCTGCTTCCTGCAACAAGTGTGGGTGTGGGAATGGGCTCAGCAGAAAACAGCTCAAGAATCTTTTTCAGCTGAAATCAATGGGAAACAAGATCTGGATCCTTGTCTTTCCCTTTCCCCTATCTGTTCTCAGCTATTTGCCTACCGGGCAAGTTCTGATGGCTCAGGCCAGGTTTCCTGAAGATCCCACCATGGTCCCTGTCTTCCTTCCTCAAGCCCCTGAAGGAGAACACAAGGAGACAGACGCACCTCAGTGGCAGAGGCACAAAACCAGAATATATGCATTTGCTGTATGAAATTAAACAACAGCAGGTGTCCTTCAGAGCTCTGAATGGCTGTTAGAGGAATTTACATTTGTGAATAAACAGCAGTAGAAATTATTTGTCTGACAGCTTCTCATTATTAAAATTAAAATCTGCTTAATCCTGCCAATTTAGTGGGACCCAAGATGACCTGCTAAGTGCTGGTCACAAAAGTTAATGTTGCATTATGGAAGTTTTAATGGAAGCAGCCCTTTTTTTAGCATAATTTCAATTTATTTTGGAGATGTCTTTGCAACTGTTGAAGTCAATGGCAAAAGCCCAGGCAGCAATGAAGCAGAACTTCCCGAAATCTGGTGCAACGATGGCAGTCGGGGACTTCCACTTGGAAGGATTTTGAGCCCAAACAGGCCATCTGCTTCTTTCCCAGATGTGTGCTCCACCATATAGCGCCAGAGGCAGAAGCTGCACATCAATGTGAAGAAATGTCACTAATCTGCTATATGGCCTTCCTGTCACCTCAACATACCTTCATTTCTCTGCCTGTAAAACAAGGATGTTAGTGGTCATTCGTACTTTTATTATGCTCTTAAAGTTTAATATACTGGAAAGTTTCTCCCTCGTGTTATTGTTAAATTACACAGTTTGAGGTATGAGACATGACTTCAAATGAGCCCTTAAATTCAAATATTGATCATCTAACTGAAAGCACATACCATACCCGTTCAATGAGGCTTACTGTGAGCAGCATTAAGGAAGATGGGAGAAGGTTTTGTGCTGACAAGCTTTCCTTTTTGCTTATATTTTATGGCTACTCAAAAGTCAGCAATTGATAGGTAGAGCCAGCCATGCGAGACTGATTTGTCAAAATGTAAAAATATTGATTTTTGAAGACGCTTGCTTATAGTATAAAATGTAAGGCAAAGTTAAAATCAATAGGGGTAAATCAGGACTCTTCTTGTTATAACACACGTTGAAATAACGTGTATTCACGTGCAAGCCTTCAATGCATAAAAATCCTGTGCAGCAGATAACAAAAATATCTTAAAATTACTTTTTACTTCAATTTTAAAAGACTAAGTAAAACATAAGTTATCGGTCATTCTAAATTTTGAAGAGTATGTTATCTCTTTGCAGAAACCAAGAGCACTATTGATACTCATTATCCTCATGATCACTGTCAGACTCTGCTATACTAAGGAAATACTCTGTATTCTCATGAATATCCTTTTATTGACCACAGCAAGGGGAAAACGGTGCATGACCAACTTCGCACTATGTTTGGGAGTTCGGCTGTTTGGGTGGTTGAGGGAAAAGGAAGGACAAAGTTTGTTTTTAAAGTGGCTGCCAAACTTCCTGGCAACCTCACATGTGGCCAGAACTTGTCTTAGAGAAGGTCAGCAGCTGTTACCCTCGGGTCTGAGAAGAGACTGGTTTAAACACTTAAGATGGCTGTTCAGACTATACTTTTTTTACAACAGTTATACTATTCACGCTAAGTTGCTCAAATGAGATTTCAATTGCTTATGTGGGAGGAAGCACTTGGCAACTGGACAGGGAAAAACAGATTTTCTTAGGAGATGCTTTATCCCCAAAGTACAATTGTTTTGTCACACATTTCTTTCGCTCTCTCAAGGTTGAAAAGTTTTTGGCAACAAAAACTGTAAAGCTTGCAAAAGACACAGATTCCTACACAGCGTGTCAGATGAACCTAATGAGACAGATCCTGGCTGCAACGAACAGGGACAGCTCCATTGACAACAGTGCAGCAAGGCTGATTTACACCTGCAGAAGACAAGTCCAATATGTTTTAAACCTGCACGTTGCTCTTAGGGCAAGTTGCTTTATGACCCATGCGTTTACTCTACTTAAATACTGAGAATGATACCATATCCATTAACAGTGATAATTGCATATTGCAGCATTACAACAGTTCTGGTTGGCTTCCTCTTTCTCCACTTCTTTTGAGAAGAAGTATTCATGTATTTGCATATACGTAGATTTCTTTTATAGTTCTGAATTCAAAATGATTTTCATAGTATTTCTGTTGAATATGTCCCAGTTCTAGGCTATGAGGCCTGAGAATAGGCAAATTTCTCCCATATACTTTCTTGGCCCAAGGCTGATGATAATTCCTGTGCGGAAAGGAGTGAGGATCTGCAAAATGTGAAGCCCACCTCTAGGTCTAAGCTGTATAACCACAACTATGCAATTACACATGCAAAATTACAAAATTGCATGTGCAATTACACCTGCGATTAAGCCATTTGCCTCCAGACAAAATAGACTTTTTAGAACTTTTTGGTTTCTGTCAACTTATAATTTAAGTGCTACAATTCTAAACTTAATATCTGACATCCCCATTACTTTTTCTTGCTTTACATCCTTTCTAGAGATTCACTACAACATAGAAAGATAAATTGTTGTAATATTTTCTGCACAGAGAAAAACATACATTTTTCCTCCGAGTTTGTCTCTTCAAGATGACTTACTGTAGGTTGCCTTTTTTTGGAAATATGTTTAGTTTATAAAAGATTGATCTCTAATTAGAGGATAATTCACTGGAGCTGAGAAATGTTCTTTAATAAGAACTGCGGATTTTCGGATAGAGCCCTAGTGGCTGTGAAAGGACCTTGTCCTTGATGTACAGAGTCTGACAGACTTCAAACGTTCTTAGTTTACTAAAAACATGGTTGTTTTTCAGCCTCACCTATTTGCAGTTTTTCTTAAGTTGGCAATCATTCTAAACTAGATTTTGACAGTACCTTCCATTTACTACAAACACTTCCCCCTCATCAACAAGGATATTTTAACTGATGCACCTGACTATTTTATCAGCTCTTTCCAGGTTGGACACACTGGTAGTTCTTTGTCATTTTATTGCTGATCAATGTACTCAGACTTACTGTCTCCAACTGGTAAGTCTACAATTTGCAGCAAAGGTTGCTGCAGTCTCTGGTTCTCTTGTTGGTTCAAATTGTTGGCCATAAGGATCAAGGTCTGGGCCTCCTCCTAACGCCTTGTTTGGGAGAGACCCCATGCTCACCACTCATCCCTCGCTTCACTCCATCATTTACGCGTCAGCACCAACTTTACAGATATCAGGAGATATTTAGCCGGCACTGCATACAATTGGTAGTGCCAGAAAGAGGATTTCTGAAATGTAAAATCTCTTTGACCTTCAAACTAGGGTTACAGACACAGAGTGTAAAAAAGTCCATTTCATGATCTGATCATTCCTTCTGAACCCAGCCCTCTAAATACTAGCAGAAATGAACACTGTGTCCACAGAGAAGCCCTTGTACCTCTCCCGAAAGCATTCCCTGCATTCCCTTTGCACGCCTTGCAAAATAGTTTGCAAAATAGCCATCACAAACATGCAAATCCAGCATCCTGATCCTTTGACTTTTCTGGTGTCATCTTCAGTTTTAAACACATTTTTATGCTTGCTCTCCTCCTGACACATGTACGTGCATCAGTCCCTGCAACCATGTCAGCAAGGGGACAGAGTTGGGGCCAAGTCTGTCTCATTGCAGTGAGCAGCAACAAAACTTTGAGAAATCTATAAACACAGCAATTTGGTCCTAAATTAGAGACATTCTTGATCTTTTTCTTCAGCCATTTATCTTTCAGGGCAAATCTTAGCTCCTAAATGCTGCTATGGTACCTGCCAAAAGAATTTCTCTCTCACTTACATGCTGTAGTTCTGGACTGATATTAGAAATCATTTATTATTACTAGTTTCAGAGCAGCTATATCATCATTTTATAACTTCAGCAAAATCTGTCTTATAAATGAAACATGCCTATTCTTACCTGGACTGTCAGCTCTCTCAGTAATCTTCTAATTTCAAATTATCTGTCTTTGTATTATGGGTTTAGCTTGAATATACAGACCTAGACTATTTGATGCACAATCACGGCATGTGAAGGCAATTTGCTAAAAAGTGACTTTATGTAAATGGAGCCAGTGCCCGCATGCCTCAGTATCTGCTTTATGCTGAAGTGGGTTCCAAATAAATGCTGGAAGGAGATAGCAAGAACAGCAGCTACTGAGTCATGCAAGCCCTAATTGTGTTTGCATAAAATCTACCTGATTGGCTCACTAATGACGTGGGCCAGAGTTTCCACTGATTGTATCTGCTTCTGTGTTCGAATCAGAATATGCAACCTCCAGAGCTGCATTTAGAAACATTCAGGCAGGGCCTCTGGGATAGGGTAGGAACAGGGTTTTAAAAACATGAGTTTGGTGGGTACTACCTGGTTCAGAAGATAACTTAGGGACACTTCTGCCACAGCCACATGCTGCTCTGTCACCTCGGATGCTCTCCGCCCTCCAACTGCCCTCTTCCCTTTCAAAAGCTCAGCCAGGGCGTGATGAGGACGGTTTTTACAGGTTTTTTGCGCCCTCTCACATCTGCCAAGACGAAAGTTGCCCGTGAGCACGGCAGCCATGGCTCTGCAGGGCCCCCAGGTGCGTTCCGAACAGGTTAGGGGCTCACAGCACCGGGCAGGCTCGCGCCCTTTAGCAGCCAAAGAGCTGTTCTTCCCTTTGCCACTAGTGATCTTTACAGTGAGTAAATAAAAAATGACTAAAAAATTTCTCTTCAAAGGTCAATTTGGAGGATCCCAGCTGTGACACTTGACTCCCAGGGGGATTTGGAGACAGTAGAAGAAGAAATAATATCAGTCAAGACCTGTCTTACAGATAGGAGAGAGGAGCACTGGCCACTGCACTGCAGAGGCATAATGAATAGAAGAAAATATATCTCGAATGAAATTAACTGGAACAAGTGGAGTTTCACTAACTGCTTTCTAAATAGATTACTGAATCTTTCTTGTATCTAGCTTTTAAAAAAAGTTTAAACTCCTCTCATTTTCAATAACTATGAAGTAGTCCTGGAGTGCACAGGAAAACTGTTTCAGCGCAGAGTTAAAATGATGCAGGCAAGTATTCGGAGACAAAATTATATCACTGTACAAATAAACTAGGATTATCTTCATGCTGCTTGATAGGAAAACATATTCATGAGCACTTACTGTGATTCTTGCCTTCCTGGTCCTCAGCTACACAGGAATGTCAGTTTGGGTTTGTCCTCCTCCGTATTTTCTCACTTGGAACCATGACATTTCACATTTCAGAGCACTCAGATTTACTACAAAAAAAAGAGTTTAAACACAGCATCAGAACAACATAGAACAAAAGATCACAAATACCGTACCAAGCCTAAGGGAATGGCAGTCTTGCCCGTATATTCACCAAGTCCAGAAGGAATGCAGCAACCTACACTCTGGCATCTAGATTTCAGTCCTTCCCCATAGCTTCTAACCGTATTTTTGCCTTCCCCTGTGCCCTGGCAGTTTTTTAGCTATTTAGAAATTTTTGTTCTGTTTTTTTTTTTCCTCACTTAAACTCTCTCATCTGCAGGTATGAGCTCAGCTGCAGACCACAGCTCAGTCAGAGCTAACCCTCCGGAGGAAGGAAGCGCTTTTCCCGCGGAGCAGGTGACTGGCCTGGTCTCTCCTGCCCTGCCTTACTGCAAGCAGCAAGGAAGAACCTGGCAACAAATGTGCAGGCAGAGCCTGCAGTGCTGCAGGCAGCTCCACAGCCCCACAAGGTCTCCAAAAGGTTAAAGTCTAACCCAAATACACACCCGACCCTTCGTTCTTTACACCCAGTTTTCAAAAGCTGGTCTTTAGGAAAGTCTGTGGAAGGTAGTAAAAGGTGACAGGAAACCACTTCCCATCCAAACATTTCTGAAGCTGCCACAGCAGCTGCATGCACTTTTGGCTGCTGTAGTTTTGGTGCCTATGTGCTACAGCACATGTACTCTGAGTCACAGAAGGAGATTAGCTGATATGTATTTCCTTTATAAGCACAGCGCTACGGAGGTACGCAGTGCTTCTGTGGTCCAAAATCCTGGGGGGAGGGGGGGAAAAGTCTGTTGGGAACCACTTTTCTTTAAGG
>JAVCKT010020773.1:0-11932 GCA_032273925.1 Rhynchotus rufescens | reverse complement strand
CCCCCCCCCCCCCCCCCCCCCCCCCCCCCCCCCCCCCCCCCCCGGCTGGTGGGAACCACTTTTCTTTAAGGATATGAAATAATTGCTTTGGAATCAGAATCTCTGTTTTGAAAATGAGTCTTTTCTTTTTCATCCTTCTTTTTATTAGGACACACTCTAATCCTTGTCCCAGCAGGCAAAGTCATGCATTTGCCAGAGGTGACCTTCTGGGAGTGACCACATTTGCTTATCTGTCTGTCTTACGGGATGCAAGAGGGAGCCTGCACTCTGTTTTACAGAAAATAGCATTTATCAGCCAAAAGAAGGTCTTATCATGCTTGTATTAAACTGTATTAACAACACCTAATGGGGGGCAGGGGACAGATATGGCCGATAATGTCCCCGCTGAAAGCCGGGGAGCTGATCACCCGCTGAACCTCAGTGCAACTTGCACTCGTAAAGCGCAATTTTATCATTGGAAAATGCAGCTTGAGTGACGTGGCTCTCGGGACGAGCAGGAATGTATCTTTATGCTGTCTAGTCATTTTGACCATAATGACAAGTGAATGACATTATCTAGTGATGATCACACTTTCTCCTAGACAAATCTGTGCACTCGGATGAACATTAAGCTAATTTGATACACATTGATTGAGGATGAGGCTAGAGACAGCCATCCAGCTTCTCTGTGCTTCAGCTTCCCATTTGTAAAATGGCTGTGATATTACTTCAGGGGTGACGCAAGGACAAGTGAGTTCAAATCTGCAAAGCTTTACATAACTTGTACTGCTCAAGAGCAGCAACAGCTAAGACAGAGTCGCACTGTGACTGAGACAGCGCGTGCTGCAGCGCTATATAGCACTATATGGAGCGTGCTGCATAAGCTGCTCTGTGCCAGGGCGGGTCGCAGCCCACGACCCTCAGCAAGGAACACACACTCAGGAGGCCTTCTTTATATGGGATTCTCTCTATTATTTTCATCATGCTGTATATATGCAGTGCTCAAGAGATATTGACATGTGACTCTCTCTATAAACACAGACACCTTTGTCATATGGCACAGCCTGATCTTAAATTCAATCTTTTTGTGCTGCTTTAATCCAGCAAACCATCACAGTTCACATCTTTGAGGGTTTCCATCTTGGTAGGTTTCTCAAATTAAAATCAGCCTGCATAGCTAGCTAGTATGGGGAAGGATGGATCTGCTTTTGCAGTTTGGTTTACTCATTCGCATGCAGATTTACTGACATGATTTACCTCCTTATGTCCTGAAACAACATTCAGCATCCAAATAGCACCAAAAAGGTAAATATATTAACATCAAGACACATAATGATACCGAGATGTTACCAAATCACCACTAGGCTATGAAGATACTTCATTTATGCTTAAAAATGCATACAGTAAATCAAAAATTGATCAATAGAAATAACTGGACTACTCTAACCCAGGAGCAATTTTAGTGCTATCAGTGGAGCTGTCCTGAGCTACACGAGCTGAGGCAGCCATTCACGGCACATTCCTGGGGTTGTGAAGCTGGTGAATAAGAGGCTCCAGACAAAAATGTTCCAGGGCATTACTCAATTATTTCGAAAACTGTGCTGTAGATCATTAAGATTGTATACATCAGATTTTAGATTGGCTAATTTCATAGCTTTGCCTTAATTTATTAATGCCAGGGAATGCCTTGGATGTGACAATTCTGTATATTTACTACATTGTCTGGAAAAACATCTTACATGCTGCAGATAATGTCAGGCTGTAGCTAGGCTTTCTAATAACAGTTTTGCTTTGCAAAGATATATGAGAACTATAAACAGGGAAAATATCTGGCGGCTCATCTTTTATTATTTTTTCTTCCTAGTAAAGCAAATTCAGGCATATGAGTCATTAAAAATGGGAGGCAGAATACAGAAGGCTCTTATGAATCAAATTAATAAATACATGAAAGTCTATGCCGCCTTATTATGCTGGTCTATGCAGACTTCTTTTGCTCAGTTATGATGCCACCAGGTTACTTATTTGTATCTGCACTTGGGAATCACCTACCAGGAGGTATTACTGATTTGCTTGGCTAAGTGCTGGAGTCTAAACAGGCTCCTTCTGGCAGGGAAGGAGCAGCTGTGGCACAAGGACAAGAACCAAGATTTCCCCTCGTGCTGGCAGTGAGTGGAGGGAAGGGGATGACAGCAGCTCTGGGGTGGCTAGGAGGACCTCCCGATGCTCCCTCCTTCCCAGGACAGGCAGGGAGGGCTGTGGGATCCGGAGCTGGTCAGGCTCTTCCAGCCGTCAGCTCTCTGTGGCTGCGGCTTTGCCTACGCTTTGGGCCTGCTCTGCTCTCAGCTCCAACTCCAAATACTGAATTCAGAATTACCTAACTGAATTCATGTCTAATTTAGCCTAACCTCATCAGCGATTAAATAATTAAACTTATTACTGCTCTTCATTCTAATCCAGGAGGCACAGTAATGAAATCGAGCATCTGGCAGAAATGGAAGCAATAGAGCAATCCTGGACAAAGGTCCCAAGCAGGGATAAAACTCAACCAGGCTGTTTAACATGTGTCTCTGTCACCACTTCCAAGAGCTTCAGCATTTCAGGTCCTCAGTTCCCTGTATATCTTGCAGACAAGATCATGAGTATCAGCTACCAAATGCTGTTTTTAGGTTTGCAGTGAAAATCAGTGCAAATCTGACTAAAGAAGCTGATTTCTAGTCTCTGAAGGACTCACATTGCTGGATGGGCTTCCTGGGGAGCCTGTTTCCCCACATCAGCCCTGGGAGCCTTCCTACCTGTGGGAAAAAGGCAGCCCTGAGGCTCTGCACTGTGGGTAGGTTGGGATCTGGAGGGTGGCCTTGCTTCCAAAACTCATCTGAGATCAAACAAAGACAACAGGAAGATTTTCAAGAGCCCTCAGACCACCCCTGCCTTGCTGCAAGTGGGAGGAGTGCTGAGCTCCGCTGAGGTAATCAAGACTGGTCAGTGACAAGGAGTTACAAGGGAAAACATCTCACCTTCTGACAGGGCTTTTCTCTTTCTTCTGCCAGAGCCTGGACTTTCCTGGCACACTGTAATACTCCTATCTTCTTTCAGGCATCTCCTTCATCTCCTCTTCAAAGAGCTGGTTGTCTTAAGGACAAGAAGGGCAAATCAGGAATGTGCTACCTTAGGAAGGTTTTGAAGCTCATTTTCACTTGATACCTGCCAGTAGTCCAACCAAATAAGTCTTCATTAAAAAACTGCCAAAGGCAATTCATTGATTGAAAGAACATATCCATATTAGGAAAATTATAAGCAGATGTGTTACTGAAATCCTTACATGGAAACTTAAAACTAACATGCCTTTCTCTGATTTTCGAGAGATTTGGAGGACACTGAATTAAAATCCCTGCGCCTAGATGTCTCTTTAAAGCTGTCAGTCTGGGCTGCATCCAAACGCTCATCATCAGCTATGACTAGAGGCAGTTCAGGCAACAAATACTATCTGAGTAGTTGGCACAACAAAACCTGGACCTTCTCCTCGAGTGTTTTAGTAATGCCATCTAAACCCAGTAGATTTTGAACCATCTCCTCTACCACATCTGGTTTTTTTTTGGATCTTTTTTTTTTCCCTGTTATCTCCTACAGTCACATAGTATAATTAGCTGATCTTTAACTTATGCTATTTTTCAGAGCAGTCTAAATAGTTTATTCTTATAAGAGCATAGGATGTCCAGATAACATCAATATTTTATTTATCTCTGTTAAGGCATGTGTTTGGTTATTGAGGTATTTATTAAGTGTGGAGTTATTATAATAGATAAAAATGAATATTAACTGAAAAGGCTCAGAAATAAGATTGGAGCCAAAATGTGTCGGAAATGGTGCCCGCACTTCTCTCTCTCTCTCTCTCTCTCCTGACTCCTGCACACCTTCTACAGAGAGTATTTCCTGGGCATTTCCAAAGAGCTAAACCCATCTCCACGACATCAGCGAGCAGTGAGATGACATTCTATTTCAGGGAGCAAAAAGAGTCTTCATAAAATACAGGCCTTTTTCTCACTGAGTGGATTTGAAGTCAAAAAAAAATATAAATTACATCATGCAGGATCAGGACACATTACTCTGATTAGTGGTGTCTATCACATTTCCAGAAGCTATTGCAACTTATCTTAACTGACAAGACTGAATTGAACCACTTGTATTTTCAGAGTTCTTAAAAGCAAATGAGATCCTTAAGGGTGTCTTTTTTAATCACCAATTTAAATTTCATGATCTTGAAAGTGATAAAGTGTCACTCAAAATTCAAGCAATAAAGATGGTTTGACAAGTTTACTTGAAACAAAAGTCATTTCATGCAAATAGATATATTTACAAGAAGTGAAATCATTTCCTAATTTATTTCAGTAATTAAACAAAAAATGAAAAATTCTATATTGGCTCAATTTTATCTTAATACAACAGCAGTATTAAACAACTCCAGTCTTCTGATGCATTACATAGGACCGGTGGCTCCTGAAGCATAAAACTTTTAATGAGGATTCTACATTAAGTGGATTAAATACAGACAGAAAATAGGATCAGGTTCATAAAACCAAAAAAGGGTTTATGAACCTGATCCTGCATTTCTTGTCTATCCTATGGTTGGACAGTCTCAATTCCATGTGTGAACATCCTATATGAACTGCTGGGCCACTTTTCCTTTGAGCCTTACTTCAAAAGGAAAAAGAAGGATTATGGGCTGGATTCTCTGGAGAAATCCAGAGATTTCTCTGACCAAGAATCCAGGGACAAGGAAGAAATATAACCCACACTGATAACTTGCTTTTCCCTTTCTCTACAGCTTGGCCATATGATTATTAAAGAACCTAGGAACCTCTCTCTTGCTCTCAGGGAAGCTATGTGCTTTACTGCCAGGCCTGGGTACACCTTTGTGTCACCTCTCTCCCAAAAAAAGCCCACAACAATGTAATATATAATGCAGGTAGAGATTATAACCTTCCTGTTACTAGCATACACACTCACTCAAAAATCACACATGCCTTCCCTCTTAAGTATAAAAATGCACACTGAGACATAATGATATTCCTATAGAGATAGCAATGGCAATTCCAGTAAGGACTCTGCCCTGCAGCTGGTCAAATTTTGTAATGTTTTAAGGGAGAATCTATCATATTTTCTTGCTATCACAGATGATGGAGAAGCAAGGGAGGAAAAGGCAAAGATGCAATATTCCTAATAACAAACAGTACTCAACATTTTGGGAGTTGTTTGCTCATCCATAGAGTTGGCTGAGCAACTATTAAAAAAATCTAAATAGCTGGTAAAGAAATATAACAAAACACTTCTTTAAAACTTGATTTTCCTTGGGTCTCTTCCTTCCTACCTCATTTTCAGAAGCTTCACAAAACCCAGTTCATTTTTCTAGCTCTCCAAGCACTGTAACACGTTGCCACAGCTCTCCTGTCGAGGTACATCATCATTCATGCCACTATACAAGCACCGTAAGGACAGCATCCCTCAGTGGGACTGCTGTCACAATGTAATAAAAATAATTGTAAGGATTGCTGGGAAAGGAAATTTAAATCTTTTAGCCCATCACCTTCTCTTCAAGAAATAATAGTGGTTCTGAAGAAATGAATAATATGATTTATCTTCAGTCTTACCACGTCTTTGAAGACTTTTTTTAATTTCTCCCTAATTTTTCAAATACCATATTGTGGTGTTACTACAATACAGGCAATGTAAGGTGCTTAAAGAACAAATGAGTACCAAAGGGAGCAGTTTTCTGGGAAATATATATAGGTTTGTGCAAGGAGGCCATCATTACTCCAGTTAACTTTACACAGTTCTCTTCCCACTAGAATATTCAAGTACAAAGTACTGTAGGGAGCGAAACAGTAGCTCTGCCAGTAGGCCATTAGTTAGCTCATGCCAGACACTACACACATTATTTGTGGCGCGCTTCTACTTTAAGAATAATGATAAAAAAGCTTGTAATGAGAATAAGCTCCAAATGATCCATTGCTGCAACTACATGGCTTTTGCAAATACTTTAGTTGGCCAGATAGGCCAGATTAAACCCTACTCTACCTGGCCAAAATACCAGGGTCTTGGGCAGAACAATGTGATTTATTTAAAGGAAGGTAACGTTCAGTTGCTTCCATATCACAAAGTTCCTGCGCAGTGAAGGCTTTGCCACTGTGAGCTGCACCATGATCAAGACGTGGATGTGCTCAGGCTGTTCCTGCCTATATCCTGGAAACACTCGGGTGCTCCGTAGGGTGCCTTGGACCACACTGGTGCCCAGGACTACCATCCTTCCACTTCAGAAACATGGTCCTTTTGTGAGGGGAGCAACACAGGTCGATGTGTGCAGACACAGATGCTACGTGCACACAAGTATAGATGCACACCCGTGCAGACAACTGCAGTCCAAACTTGCCAATGCACAGACATGGGGGCAGGAAAGTGAATTACAGGATCTGAGAAGTGTAAGTGCCAAAAGGCAAGGCGCAAGCTTCATGTTCAGAGGATGCTCCCGGCCACCTCTGCGCAGTGCGAAGCTCATTAGGCTTTCGCAGCAACCGCTACACAACCCACGGGCTCGAGAATAACAAGCTGGGAAGTGGATTTGGCTTCCCCAGAGCAGGAGCCCAAGGATTTATTGCCCCGGAGTGCAACATGTCATTTTGCTTTATCACTGGAGTCCCGCAGCAGATTTATACCTGACGATGTTAATTGAAAAGAAATAGATTCTCCTAACAGCTGGGCCTTGCTGAACACGCTGCAGGACGGCCTGACTAGCAGCCTCTCGTGTGGGGCAGGCACCTGGCAAGGAGAGCTGCACGGACAAACGGTCAGAGCCATCCCCTCGGTGAAGGCTGCTCAGCCTGGGCCAGCTACTTCCCAGCAAGCTATGAGTCTGCTACAGATCTGAGAAGTCTTAAATACGGCCCTCCTTTCCCTGGTCCTTGTGACCTAATGATAAATATCTCCTTTACATCCCTACAAGAGGACGGACTCCCTCCTCAGACTTCCAAGGACACAAACGCCCTTCCCTTCCCTCAAAGGGCTCCCTGTTCCTGCAGTGTAACCTCGCTGCCACACAGCTGTTACTGCCATTTCTGCAAATAGTAACTCCATACTTTGGGTTTCCTGGGTCATTTGACAGGTTTGTGCTGAGCACGGACTGCTAGAAAGAACACCCAAAACATAGCAGAGTAAATAACCATCAAACTGCCGTTTCTGAGGTGTGTTTGTGGGTCACACCAGCTAAAACTTCCAGACGGTTAATGGTTCAGCAAGAACATGGAGCCCACTTTGATAAAATACCATTTCAGGCTTGAAAACACGTTCAGACTGTGGCTTGCTGTGTTTGAGGTGATCCTGCCCTTGGTCACAGAGTTCAGCTAAGGTGGCACTGGGCAGTGCCTCACTGGAGACAAGCAGATTGAGCAGAGCCCCACGTCCCTTGCCTGCCACCACGCCAGGACAGGTCCCGGATGGAACAACTTGGCCTCATTCTGTCCCCTTTGAGGTCCATGAGGTTCTCATGGGAGTAGAGCCAAGGCAACTCTGCTGAAAGTCCTACCAGCAAGGCCTGGTTCGGGAAGGCGTCCAGTGGCCGTGAAGGTGGCAGGACTCTGACTCCGCGTGCGCTCCCTGAAAACTCCTGCTGCTCCGTTACGCTTTACAGCACCTCCATGCCGACCGCACGAGCCACTGAGGTGTCGAGCAGCTGCTTACCTGTGTTGAGATGATTTTCAGAGCTACTCCGTCCCATGGATACCTGCCAGTCCTGCCAGCGAGCCAGCCTGCGGTTGCCTCTTTTAACTGCACTCCAAGAGAAATCAGGCTTTTAAGATTTTGACGCACTTTTTAGGATTTTGCATTATCTCTCTGTGAGGGACATGCAGATGATTTGGAATACAGTCACCAAATTAGTTGGGCTTGTTACTGTAGAAGTTCAGTGAAACAAAACAGAAAGAGCAAAAGTAACAGAGTAAAATCTGTATTACCTACATGAGGAATTCTTTAAGTCTTTCCTCTCCAGCTGCTCACTGGCCAAATCTTAAGGCATACTGACTCCATTCACCATTGCATTAAATCTCTCTTGTGATGGTAAAAGACTTAAAAATAGCATGGCTGCTTGATGAGTCTCTTTTGCACATCCTCAGTGGAATAACAGCTCCCCTGTCTCCAAAGCAGGTGAACGGTGGCCAAGGAAAGGTGTGAGGGATGAGGTCGGGCATCAACCAGTCCCTTCCAGGTGTCCTTCAGAGCCCTTCACCATCTTAAAATTCCCGGAGCACATTCACCATTTAAAGTCACCTTTGTAAAACCAGCCAGACTTCAATATAGGAGTGCCCCTGTGGCCCAGATTCTGCACCAAAATTCAGCTGAGTTGTGTGCTCTACGGAAAGCTCAAAAGGTCTGCTCAAGAACTAACAGCATTACTTGATTGCAAATATGATGTCAGCTGAGAAGAAAATACAGCTGATTTAAGGCTTGCAGGGTCTGAAAGGAAGCCTGGTTGAGCAGAGAGCTCTGGAAAAATTGTCAGCATGCTCCTTAATTACGCACACTGGGCTAAGTGCAGACATGAACAGTGAGACGCTATTAAAAGGCAATTCCATTGACTGCTAAGAGCTCCAGTACTGAAATGGGGAATTACCAAAATCCTTTCCGAAAATACAGCATATACTTAAATGTCTTTCCAAATCCCAGAACTGTCTTTTTAGGAGTACCTGGATTTTTACTTAACCTTTGCATACTATTATTTTATCTAGCCAGTCCAAATCTAATTGGGTTACAGCTACTGCAAGCCCAAAGACAAATAAGACCAAGAGTTTCATAAGAATTGAGCTCTCTTTCCCCTGACTCCCAAGCCATTGTGCGAGACTAAGTCCTAATGAGATACGGGCAGCGAGATGAAGACCCTCCTCTCTCCTCAGCACATGTTCAAATTATTATAAAACCATTTTCAAGTAAAACTATATTTATTTGGCCCTGGCTCTAGGGCAGCAATTCACTCTCTGATGTTCGAATAATGACAACCAATTTGCAGGATACTTGTAATCTTAGATCAACTGCCCACAAGCTGTTTTAAAAAAATATTGCAAACCTTCCCCTGCTCACTACTCAGTGGAATGTGAGCGGCCTGCAAAGCAGTGAGAAAATGGCCAAGCAGACAGAGTAGAGAATCCAAAGCACTTCAAGAAATTATTTTAACAAGCAGTCATGATCCAGGAAAACAAAACAAAACCACAGTATTTACAAGTCTACTTCCAAACTTCCAGCGTAGACAGCTGTCTTTAGACCTGTGAGTGATGGACAATAGCTTGCTCTCTTACACTACGTGCTTCCAAAGCACACAGATTTCCAAAGGAAGACATCTTAATCTACTTCTAAGTAAAATAGAGAATAGTTTGGGAAAATACTGATATGAAGTGGAATTTGTGAAATGCCTGTCTCAGCCTCCCATGGGGGCAGCAAGGTCAAGAAAGCACTAGCAGTTCTGTAAGGTGGGATAGCATGGATTCAGGAGGAGACAATCCTTGCCCAAGGCAGAAAAAGCAGGAGATCAAGAGAAAAAGGAAGAAAAGCTCTCAGTGCCATTTGCACACATCCAGCCTGGCTACCAGCATCTGCCCCTTACTGTGCTGCATCATAAGCTTTGCCCTATGCACACTTAGCTGTCACTAGCACTAGTGGGAGTTCAGTATTTTATTCATTTATATGAATCTCTTGAAGAAATAATAATAATTTTTCTACAGAATTGCAAACCTGCTTGAAAAAATTCCAATGTAAAGAGGAATTTTCTATAAAAATCTATGGCATCAAAGTAATTTCTTTCTTTCTGTTCTTCTTCAAAGACCAGAACCCAGTTCTTTCCAAGCTTCTTCATTTTACAGGCCTGGTACTTACAGATGAAAATAAGGATCACAGTAATTTTGTTTTGTCTCAAAAGCAAGGATTAGTTACAAAAAGACATGCGGATGAGGTGTATTGTGCTACACGAAATATCTTGTTTTCTAAATTACAGTTCTTAAAGTTAAGTTTGTCCCTCACTTTTGCTGTATGTTTACCTTTGACCATCAGGCCATTACTTAATCACTTGGAAACTGGACACTTTGTTTCTTTTCTTTCTGATTACAGCTGATCAACTTCAGATTTTTAATTTCCAAGTACTGTGCTGACAAGCGTAGCAGCCGTGGTCTCAGTGTGGCGCGTTACAGCGGCCTTACACAACGGCAGCTGCTGCCACCCACCACCCGCCCGGCGCGCGGGCGCCTGCCGCCACCGGGCACAGCAGCCACCTTTCAAGGGCTTGACCTAACCTCATTCGCAAGGACCAAAACTAGGAACAACCCTACTGATCCGAGTGACATTTCAACCAATGATTGAAAACCATTGGGAATGTGGAGCTGCTGTCTACCCAAAGGCTCGTGGCCTTCTTCCCTCACTAGCAAACAGGCCATTGTTTTGACATTGTACAAAAAGGCGGGTTTTTGGGTTGGGTTTGGTTATTTTACCTCTTGCTGCCCATATCCCAGCCAAAGTCTTACTCTCTCCTTGGGGAGTACAAAACCCCAGACACAGAGCTGTAGGGTCCCTTCCAGCAATAACTCAGCCTCGCTGGAGACAGCCAGCTTAATGCAATCTTAATGTGATAAACTGCTAACTTGATTGGATTCAATGAGATGTAAATTATTAGATTCAAAAAGTACACAGAGACCATTTCACCTTACACTCCGCTCAAGAGGATTCTGCCTCCAGTCTCTTCATCACTCCTGTTAATTACATTTAAGACATCATAAAAATGATAAAGGTTTGGGACTTTGTTATCTAACTTCTCCCAAGACACCACAATGTTTCCTTCTTTAATAACTAATCCTTTTAAAGTATTTTTTATTCAGAACACCTAGAAATACTAAGGGACACTGGCTGATCTGCAGAATGGTCAAATTTGAACAAAAGTAATCTCACTGACATTTTAAGAGCCTTTGATAAAATAACTTGTATATATTTAACAGATGATTTCTTAGTCCTATCGTGAACATCAAACTGTGTGCACTTACCTGAGATGTTACCTCTCTCTTAGGTACCTTTGAAGGAATTTTTCAAACACTCCTACTTGAATTTGTTGAACAATTCCATAGCGAGTAATTTTTTGTAAGCAAATGCTCTGTCAAAAACAAAATTCTGATTGATGCTTTAAAAAGTATTATTTAAAGTTTCAAAAATGATCTGGAATATTTAATTTCAGACTCTACACTTCTCATTAACTTTTCATTTTGCTTTAGAGGAGTATTTCTATTCCTTGGACAACCACATCCCAAACAATTTCAATAACATTCCCATATGATCCCCCTAAGCCAGAATGCGCGTGTGACACATCACCTCTTCTATGACTTTATCACGTTCTTCTTAGAGAAGCTGACCAAGGCACTAACGATGCCTTCCAAACTCTTGGGAACGTATCTGGTGGCCAGAGAAAGGGCTCCCCACTTCAGCATGTAAGTAGCCCTCATGGGAACTTCTTAGGATTTGCTGGTCTGCAACATGCACCAAGTGCAGAGAGGAGGAACACGAGGCCAAAGCCACCCCTGCTGTTGGTCTGCAGCACTCAGCCCTGAACCCTGCCTGCACTAACATTACAGCTCCTCATTTTACTAGTTTGTTTTCCCCCAGGCTTGGCAGGGACCAGAGTGGCTCAAGCACTGCTGTCAGCTGGGCTAGTTCTACAGAGCCCCGGGTGACTCCAGCCTCAGTTGGGGAGCAGTCATGCACACGCTCCACGCAGCGCCGTGCACACACTCCATAGAGTGTCCGTGCACATGCTCCACGCAGTGCTGTGCACACGCTCCATAGAGTGTCCGTGCACACGCTCCACGCAGCGCCGTGCACACACTCCATAGAGTGTCCGTGCACACGCTCCACGCAGCGCCGTGCACACACTCCATAGAGT